>JAFMOD010000508.1:470209-503766 GCA_019802435.1 Corydoras maculifer
GAGCAGCGGAAGCCGTTCTCTAAACAATCACGAGCTCTTAAAATGGCTGTGCTGCGAGTCGTTTAGTGTCGCGCAAATCGATCAACCGGGAAGACGGGGGGGGGGGGGGTGTTATCAAGTACCAGTCTGACAAACGCAGCTTGTGAATCTTCTGTTTGGTTGGAGAGTGTTCATGGCAACAGTGACCACTTTGTTAACGTTAGCATAACTTATGAGGCCGTGCATGTGAGCGTCTGTGATCGATTCTAAAACTATAGTTACAAACAGCAGCAGTAAACTCTTTATTCAGGGGGTAACTATCGCTCCAGAGACCGGCGACTGTGAATAATTTACTCTGTCATGCCATTAAAAAGCGCTTGAATGATTTCTGTGACTTTTTTCATTCACGTTCAGCTTTTAGAGTAAATTTAAGGGAATTACTCAGCTATTATCATTTTTATTATTATATAAATTAATTATTATTAAGCTAAACTTTATTTTGTTTTATTGTTGTAAATATCAATTATTTATAATTTAAAATAAATATTATTACTTTATTGTATTTTATAATTTTATTTATTTAGATAATTCTCAGTTATTGCCCAGCGATGGATTGGCGCCCTGTCCTGGGTCTATCTGCCCAGCGCCCGAGATG
This sequence comes from Corydoras maculifer, assembly GCA_019802435.1. NCBI lineage: Eukaryota > Metazoa > Chordata > Actinopteri > Siluriformes > Callichthyidae > Corydoras > Corydoras maculifer. The sequence goes on from JAFMOD010000508.1 coordinate 470,844, forward strand.
TTCTCCCCTGGATGGGCATGGGGAACCCCACCGCGACGCTAATAGAGGATAAAGCGGGAGATAATGAATGAATGAATGAATTCTCAGTTATTTATCGTGCCTTTTTTTTAATTTTGTATCCATAGTGAAGCCACACTTCCTTTTTATTTGCATTTTACCTGCATGTAAATGACAGTAAAATAAAAATGTCTTTTATATTTCATTTTGGAGAAAAACATTGTTTTTAAGTTCACAGCCTTGAAATGGTCGTGGCGGGGCGGGGGGGGGGTGGGGGTTGAGGTAGGGGGATGGGATGTTTCCTATCCTAATGCCCATCCACGGGAGAACGTTTTGGGTACTGGGCAGATGTGCCAATCCATCAGTGGGCACACACTCACTCTGACACACAATGTTTATACTGTGTATATATATATATGAGAGAGAGAGAGAGAGAGAGAGAGAGAGACAGAGCAGCCCACTGGGACACGGGGAGAACATGGAATCTACACTCAGATCGCAGATCAGGAACCTGGATCCCCAAGAATCCTAGAAATGCAGGAGAGAGAATTCCTCTTTAAATAACAAAAAAATATATATATAATAATTTTTTTTTTTTTTTTTTTTCTAATCTTTTTTTGAACTTGTGATCCATAAAATGTCTGAACTGCCGCCAAACATTTGCTGGAGCCCTGATTCGAAGCAACCAAGCATTGGGATGTGCCAGAACAGTTCTGTCTTTAAATTCATCCCAAGAGTCACTTTAAAAACGGGGACAGCCTTGAGAGAGTCGATTTGCGATCGATATCCCAGGGAATTAATTTAATAAAGATGAATTCAGGTTGGGTTTTTTGGGTGTTTTAAGGGTCTTTGTTGGGAGTGAAGGTTAACAAGCACTTTTCTTACAGCAGAGCGGCGCTCCGTCTGCTCGCAGACACAGAACTGCAGGCTCTGTTATGTAGGACAAAGATCCTCTTGTCCTGCATTATGAATAATGTGATATTTTTCAAGTAAATGGTTGATGAATTTTTCATTACCGACCGAGCTGACCAGGTTTGGTGGTCTGGGAGCACGAGAGCGTGCTGGAGTTGGCTGGAAATAAAATGTAAAGAAGGATCTGAGATATTTGCGAGACCCGATCTTCTTTAGTTAAACAAGAGCTCAATACTAAATCATGAAAGTACTTAATAATAATAACATTCTGTCTTTAAACGCAGACTCGTTTATATTTAAATAAGGAGCGGTCATGAGTTACCAATTCTTAGCGAATTGTTTAATCAATACTGTCTGGTGGGCGGCACATTGGCTTTAGCATGTTCTCCTCTCAGCACTAGGTGTTCCAGGTTCGAATCCGAATCTGGGTGGAGTTTCCATGTTCTCCCCGTGTCCGTGTGGGTTTCCTCCGGGTTCTCCAGTTTCCTTCCACAGTCCAAAAACATGGATTCAAGGTCAATTGAATTCTCCAAATTGCCCCATATAGAGTGTGTGTGTGTGTGTGCCCAGCGATGGATTGGCGTTCTGTCCTGGGTGTATCTGCCCAGCATGCGAAACATAGATGGACATGGGGAACCTCCCTGTAAACCTAGTAGAGGATTAAGCTGAAGATAATAGATGAAAGGGCGGCACAGTGGCTTAGCATGTTCTCCTCTCAGCGCTAGGGATTCCCGGTTCGAATCCCCTTACAAATTGCCCCATATAGTGTGTCTGTGTGAGTGAGTGTGTGCCCAGGCATAGATCGGCGTCCTGTCCTGGGTGTATCTGCCCAGCGCCCAAAACGTTCTCCCCAGGATGGGCATTGGGAACATTGGGAATAAATGGCGGCACGGTGGCTTAGTGGTTAGCATGTTCTCCTCTCAATGATGATCTGGGTGGAGTTTCCATGTTCTCCCCGTGTCTGTGTGGGTTTCTCCGGTTTCCTCCCACAGTCCAAAAACATGGATCAAGTCAATTGAGCTCTCCAAATTGCCCCATATAGAGAGTGTCTGTGTGAGTAAGTGTGTCCAGTGATAGATCGGCGTCCTGTCCTGGGTGTATCTGCCCAGCGCCCAAAACGTTCTCCCCAGGATGGGCATTGGGAACCCCCCCCCCCCCCCCCGCGACCCTAATATAGGACAAAGTGGAAGATAATGGATGGAATAGTGTCTGGTTTATTTATAACAGTAATGCGACGTTTTTAAGGTTTAAGGAGAAGAGTGTGAAATTACATGCGTTGCATTATCAGCAAAATAAAAGCCACAAGAACAGAGAACCTCACGGTTCAATTCAGAACCATCACTACACACTAGGGGTGTAACAGTACGGGGAGGGGGGGGGTAATACAGTGGGTATTTATAGTCTATGAATTAAAATGAAATGTAGTTTTTATTTCTATCTCTGCTGAAAAGCAGTACATACTCATTGTTACAACGTAGAAAACAGAACACTAAACCAAGTTGTTTCTCGGTCCTCACGCATTCTATAGGATGCATAGACACCATATTCTCCACGACCGCGTGTCCTGTGCTGAATGCTTCGGTACCCGTACTGCGCCCCCCCCCAACCCCCCTCGTGAACGCGAACATGTCTGCTCTCAAAGCCTTGTCTTTCCGCCTCCTCTGTGTACCCGCCCGCCTCTCTGACTGCTTTTAGACACGTTGTAGATGAATTCCATGTCTTATTTGAGTGGGATCAATGTGTGCTTTCTGTAAAGTCACCCAGGCAGAACTGGTCTTTATTAGGACCGCTGGCCAGTTGGGAATGGGAGTGTTATGTCTACCTTGGCCTGACCTTTACAAACTCAGTCGGAGCTTGTTTTTTGACGGCGTGGAGAAATATAAAGTGGAGAAAGGAAATGAGGAGAGGAGGCTCTGTTAGTACTCAGTCTGAATGGTGTTAGGAGCAGGTGGGGGATTTCACTGTGGGGTCTTTATACCTCAGTGTTCTATGACATATTTAAATAAATCAATGTCTTTTTTTAAATGCCATTTAGAACGGAAAAAAAATACATGCCGCGAAGTAGGAAGTTTTCTAAATCACCCACAGGGCTTTAAAAAAAAGGTTTTGTTGCCCGTAGCCAATATTAGATTTGCATTGTTATTATATTTCTAGTAAATGTATGTTTTGCAGTATGCGTCACCGTTGATGGTATTAAAAGCAGAAATCCAGGTGATTAATTTTTCTGTAACGTTCTGTTCTGTTTTTAATTAAGAGCTCTGAAGTTTTAACGCACGGTCACTCAGGTCCATCTGTGAAATAACCCAGAGGTTAAGCAAGTTGTACTAATCTGTGGTGAGGGATTAACTACATGCAATGCACGTGTAATGAGGGCACCATACTTTATAATAAAAAGCTTTCTTTAGGTTATTATGGTATGCTGTGTATTGCCAGAATAGTATCACTAGTTGGGTTTATCATACAAAATAATAGCACATAACAATTATATAGCGTTTACACCTGAAGATGCTGCTCATTAATGGCATGTGTGTATGTGTGTATATATTTGTGTGTGTATATATATATATATATATATATATTCATTTACATGTGTATATACACTTCATTAATCAATTGACATATCTGTAATTAAATTCAGAGAAAGTGCTGATAATCACCCCCCTTGCCTTCCACACGCACACCTCATTTACCAGTTTATTTCATAATAAATAAAAAATGTAAGAATATATTTGTTTATTCATTTTTTATTAGACGTAGACTATGCTTGACATTATAATTAATTATAATATAAAAAATTTATAATTTTAATAGGGAAGATCATTAGAAAGAGAGCAGCATACAGTAACATGACATGCTGCTCTTTTGGAAATGTAGTATGATGCAGTAGAGAGGGGGCGCTGTTCTGTTTTACCATTAAGAACTTCTGCCTTGATGAAAATCTTTGATCATAAGGATTGACCCTGTAAAGCTGAAAACAAAACAAGTTCTGATCCCATCATGTAGAACTTTTGAGAAATGGTCTCTGATTAGAACTCATGGAACCGTTTGTTCATATGAGCTGAAGCTGTTGTGCTGCACATCTTCGTTCCATCCGCTGCATCGTCTCAGAATAGTATCCAGCAATAAGTCCTCCAGCATTGATGGGCTACAGTAGCCATGGTAACTATTGTCTATCATGGCAGTGTCTTGGTGAAAGGACGTACCATGTTCATCACTCACTGCGCCAGGAGTCAAAGGGAAGAGATCCAAGTGCGATGAGAGGAAATGGATTTTCAATAGAACGTTACATTTCATCTACTTTAAACTGTTGCTGGAGTTTGGTTCTCTGTAGTTGCCATATAATGAATATCTTTTACAAAAGTAAATAAATAATTATATAATATAAGGGGATTTAACTAATTAACATTTGTAGAGAAACCAAATTGCTTACCATCAACAATCATGATCTGCTGTTCATTCATCATTATCTTCCGCTTTATTTTCCACTAGGGTCGTGGGGGGGGGGGGTCCCCATGCCCATCCAGGGGAAAACGTTTCGGGCGCTGGGCAGATACACCAAGGACGGGACGCCAATCCATCACTGGGCACACACTCGCTCAGACACACACTCTATATGGGGCAATTTGGAGAATTCAATTGACCTTAATCCATGTTTTTGGACTGTGGGAGGAAACCGGAGAACCCGGAGGAAACCCACGTTGACACGGGGAGAACATGGAAACTCCACCCAAATTGGGATTCAAACCAGGAATCCCTAGCGCTGAGAGGAGAACATGCTAACCACTAAGCCACTGTGCCGCCCCTGACCTGCTGTTCAGGTTTATTTATTTATATAAATGAAGAGCACGGTTACAGCCACCGAAGCGACAGTGGCAAGACAAATACTCTGCTATAGTTGGATTTTAAGGAAGAAACCTTGTGAGGACCAAGACTCCTCTTGAATGGGGGGGGTGGCTGGTGGTGGCATCATCAATAAAGACCGTGCAGTGATCAGGTGTCTTTTTTTAAATGGCAGCATGACCGAAAAATTTTTTTCATCTTGTTTGAAATGCTGAAACGTTGATGTGCTTTAGCTTCAGCTTTCTCTTAGTCAGAAAAGCTGCGGGTGAAATAACGGCTGTAAAGTCGCACCGTGATTACAGACCGAGCCGCACACCGCAGTCCTTTTACCGACTGACACACGACCTGAAAGCCAGCAATCAGCCATTTTAAAATATACCTGCCTTTAAAATGTATTTTAATAAAATATACAGATTAATGCAGCGGCTCCCGTACCATGTGATTTGCGTTAAGATCCGAGCTGACGGAAGGTCGTGTAGCATGCTCGTCCTAGACATTGATATGAAGAAAGCTTTCGACATTTTTTATTTATTTTTATTACAGGTTATAGTGCCGGTGTCCTGAGAAATCTACTATAAGTTCATAGAGAAGTTATAGTAGGACTTTGTTTTGCAGACTTTGCAGATTATTTTCTCAGGGTTCGGAAAACAATGCTCTGAAAAAGAGAAGGATTCTGCTTTAGTTATGATGCTGGAGAGCGTTACTGCTGTCTGAGTCAGACTTCAAATAAACAGCACGCCAGTTGGTCAGCCCGTCAGTGATGCAACACACTATAAACATCGGCCGCCGCCAGTGGCGCATGTCGTCTTGGTTGCGGAGCCCCGGTCGATACTGCCGTTTGCTTGGAGAGGTCGGGTGCATCACAAATGTAGAGGTCATTAAACAAGAGCATGTTCTAATTAACCTTTAATAGCTAGTGACATGTACACATCCTTACAAAAACCTATATACTAAGGCTTAGTGAGAAAGTCTTTGTTGATTTGTCAATGGAAGTATTAGAACACACACAGATTTAACCTACAGCATTTTTTAGGCCTCCTATTCAAATTGGACCCCTGTAAAGATTCTGGAAAGGCTTTCTACAATATTTTGGAGTGTGTACCAGTTTTTATTTATTTTTTATTTATTTATTTTTTGTAAGGTTGGTCATTAAGCTAGTGACGTGTATATATAACCTTAAAAAAAAACCTAAATTAAAAGGTTTAGTAATTACTAGTGATTTAGTATTGCTTAATTAGAAGAGTATTTATTAATTGGTTTTATAAGCCATGTAGTTCTGGTTCTTAAATCTGATTGGCTGAGCTTTTTGTTCAGTCGTGACATTATTGACAATAACACACACCCAAAAAAGACTGCGTTCTGTAATTTGGCCACTAGATGGCAGTATTTGATCGTTAGAGAAACCCTGTTAATCAGTGATCAGCACTGATTTAAACAACATAAAAACCGGACTAGATTACGTTGCGAAAGACCAGATTATTAACGATTTTGCTTTTAATGAATGCATTTATAATTTAAATCTTGTTTTTTTTTTTTTTTGTTATAGTGTTTGTAATGTTTTATAAAAGTAATAATGCACTCGAGGTTGTTTTATTTTTGTGAATAAATCACGGCAAAGACCTCTTTCCCGTGATTTAATCCCAATAATGGCACGTCCTCTTGTACCTTATTGCTTTAGTATCTAATACAGGTCACCCGAAATAATCTCTCTCATACCCAGTTTACAGAAGATGCATAACCATCCATATCCGTAAGGCAAAGGGGACTTAAATTAAACCCCAACGTGGCTTGGAACTATTGACTCGCAGGTCGAAAGCGCACGCCAGTGGATTGACGTTCGTGTTGTAATTTAATTAACTGCGCTTTTATTTTTGCATTGTGTTTGCTATTATCGAGCTCGAACTTAATTAAGCTATAGACCCTGATTAAAACACAGGATGGATGTTGAGGCACGGCCCGAGACGTACAGCGGAGTAAATTTAGCAGCCATTTAAGCAGTATGTGCTGGATGTTAATAATTGACAAGGAGTCTGTTCCAATTAATGCGCTCCCTTCATATTAAATCCTGATTTAAATTCCTCTTATCTGGGTCAGACGGAAAAAAAAGAAAGGCACTGACTTCTTTAAATCATTAAGTTTCTTTCAGCAACAGGGTAACGGCTCTGCCTCCAGAGTCTCCAGCGGGATTCAGGTGACGGGGCTCTCTCGAGTGTTTAGTGTTAGTGGGCCCGAGCTCACGGTGTTCTGCGGGGAAGTGAAAATCTGTCTTTCGGCGAGTCATGAACGAATAATACGAACGATGAGAATGGGTGAATAATTTATGGCGCATTGGTTCTGGGACCTCATTACGCCTTGACAGGTCATTTGAGCTGGGTGCACTTGAGCTGGCAAAAAAAAAGTACTTGAGTGGAGAAATTCGCACTCGCGGCGGAGCGCGGCGTGTTCTCAGCCCCGCCGAAGGACGTGCTGCAAATTGGCAGAGACCACCCATCACTGGATTTCACCTTATTTTTGCCAGCCTTCTCCCCCGAAGCCGTTGACCTATCTTTCTACTCGCATTTTCCCAGACTTTAGCTCGAATGATGAGTTGCTTTGTTGACTTTCCGTCCTGGCTAAATTCCTCCGACGACCTTGGCAGTCCCACGTCTTGCAGACCCGTGCGACGAAGCGATCGATAGTGTGTGCGTTGTCCATCGAATATTCTGCAACAGGCGGCACTGCTAACAGGTAGAACCCGGCGGAATTAAAGTGCTGGGTTCACGTTACGGCAACAATTATCCAAATGATCAAGAGGCGCCGAGAGCGGAGTGCCAGGGGCACGCCGGAAAATCTACAGCCTTTTAAATTTTTTTTTTTTTTTTTTTTTCCTTCCACAGACGATAAAAATACTGTCTACTCTTAAATAGGATGTGATGGCAGCGGCTGCTGAAAGGCAGCAGGCTGCCACCATTGAGGTGAGCACTTTTAATGGTATTCTGTCAACACTTTTATTCGTCTGACGTGCCGACACCTCTTCATCCCCTCTGGCTTTACTCTAAAAATTATTTGGCCGGATGTTCGCGCTCCGAGGCTCTGATTTATAGCGAGTGGCTGGATTTTTAATCAGATGCTTTTACACTCGTGCCAAACTCATGTCATTTAATCTGATTGAATATCGTCGTTCTGTCACATTTCATTGCAAATCAGACGGCAGAACAACGGACCATGTTTGCTCTTGTGTGCGAAACATATGTTCCTCATACACTATATGGACCAAAGTATTAGGGCACCCTTGGGTGCTTTTCACCTTCACTTTATAGTTGCCCCCCCCACCCCATCCTGTCACATATGCAGCTATAAGAGCTTTCAGTCTTCTCAAAAGACCTGGAATTTCATCCAGAAAATCACTTGTGAGGTCAGAACCTCCTGCAACCAACACTGCAAATTATTCTGAAGGTGTTTGAGGTGGTTTAGGTCAAGTTTTACCAATTCTGTCTTGTTGACAGAAAAGAGCCTTCCCCAAACTACTCCACCATGGCCGCCGCCAGTGGCGCATGTCGTCTTGGTTGCGGATCCCCGGTCGATACCACTGTTTGCTCAAGAGGTCAGGTGCATCGCTAATGTAGAGGTCATTGAAAAAGACGATGTTACAATTACACTTTAATAGCTAGTGACATGTACACAACCTTAGAAAAACCTTTTAGTGAGAATGGTCAATGGAAGCATTAGGACACACACAGATTAAACCTGCTGGAGTGTTTGAGGTGGTTTAGGTCAAGAATCGCCAAACATGCCCTTTCTGGACCTGGCTTTGAGGCAGTCATGATGGCACACAAGGGCCAATCCCCATTATAGATAAATAACCAGGTGCTTATTTTCATAGACCTGTAGCCAGAGGACTGAATTAAAAATCTGAACTCAGTGATTGGGGTATGTATCCCAGGACGTTTGTTCATGTTTTGTAAATGACGAGATGATTTATCCAGAGCCCTTGATCCATGATTCTGCTAAAGCTCTGCGGTTACGATGGTTACTCGATGCACCCTGGATTTTTATTGGACTGGTGTCCTGCAGCTCACCCTCAATGGACTTATATAGTTTTCAATTGTTAAATACGGGTCACATGATCACACAATCTGTACACAGTTTGTGCATCACGCTCAGAGGAGTGTGGTGTTGTCAGTGATTGTTCAATCTGACGGAACTGTAGTTTTTATTAATTATCAATCCATCCATTAGCTCCCGCTTTATACTCTACTAGGGTTCCCCATGTCCATCCAGGTGAGAACATTTTGGGCACCCGTTCTCACACACACACACTTTATATGGGGCAATTTGGAGTATTCAATTGACCTTGATCCATGTTTTTAGACTGTGGGAGGAAACTGGAGAACTCGGAGGAAACTCCAGCGGACACGGGGAGAACATGCAAACTCCACCCAGATTGGGATTCGAACCAGGAATCCCTAGTGCTGAGAGGAGAACATGCTAACAAATAACCACCGTGCCGTCCTTTATTAATTATTTATAATAATAAAATGTAAAATCGTCTCTTAAACCTTTACTTTAACACTTTAACTGTGACTCTCAATTCTGTTCTTTGCAATTCGCTGAATTCCTGGCACTGAAACATAAACCAGTGTCGTCTTATGAGACTTCAGCCCACGGTGTCACCGGAGCGTCCCATGAACAATATAAACCATCGACCATCACCTTCCACCAAAGTCTGTGCTACTTATTCATAAATAATGAAGCGGGAATACAGTTTATAGAAGTTGTTAGTGATTTCTCGCGTATCTGGCTTTGCAGATGTTGTTTCCGTCCAACTTCACTTTCACTTTCACAGCGATAAAGTTTTCTGCTGCAAGTTAAATTTCTAAAGTTGGTGACGGCACACAGATTTATCTTTCGGCCCAGACGTGTGTCGGGTGTGTTTACTTTGTGCATTTTATGTAGCTAATCCCTATTGGAATTTAATCCTGATGCATAAAATGACCTTGTGGAAATGGAGACCGAGGGGGAATAAAAAAATCCCATCCTCCTTTCATTTGCCTCCAGACTGAGATCAGACTCAGAGATCAGAACGGCTCGGCTTCACTACAGCTTACTGTGACGTCATCAGCGGAATATTAAAGATTAATTACAGGCTCTGAATTTTGAGAGCCACAACATTTTATACTTCAGTGTCGTATTAATAAGAACACATTTCGGGATTTTGATGTTTAATATACACCAGGCTACTCTTTAGTGTCACTTATGCATATACTAGTTAAGTTTGGCCACGCCCCCTTTCGGCTCCATGTTCAGTTCCACTTCCTGTTAAGATGGACTTTGTAGTTCTACAGTTCCACTCTGTAGTCCATCTGTGTGTTCTACAGTACATACTGTGTACTCTGTTCTAATGCTCAGGACCCCAATAGTAGCACCACAGAGCAGGGGTTATTGGGTGGGGGCATTAGTCCTATCCCAGCAGTGTCACTGAGGTGGAGAAATGAAACATATTTACAATTAAACGTACAAATTAACTAAAACTAAGTACCATTTCTATATGGAACACACAGCTGGTGGTGACGTCTCTTACAGTAAACCATTTTAAAATCATTCATTCAAACAAATCCTGAAATGATAGTGATGTACACAGTACCAGTCAATCGTTAGGCCACGCCCCCTTTTTGCTCCACTTATTCTCCATGTTCTCAGTTCCACTTCCTGTAAAGATGGACTTTGTAGTTCTACAATTCCATTCTGTAGTCCATCTGTGTGTTCTACAGTACATACTGTGTACTCTGTTCTAAGGGTCAGAACCCCAATAGTACCACCACAGAGCAGGGGTTATTGGGTGGGGGCATTAGTCCTATCCCAGCAGTGTCACTGAGGTGGAGAAATGAAACTACAAACTAACCCCCTCACCACATCAGTGTCACTGCAGAACTGACAATAAACAATCCACCACCCAAATGATACCTGTTCTGTGATGGAAAACCAACAGGGGACGAACAACACAGAACACAGATGGACTACAGCCTGGAATTAAGAACTACAAAGTCCATCTGTATGATAAGTGGAGGAAACCGATGATGGAGCCAAAAGGGGGCGTTTCCTAACTTTATGTAAACATTGCTGAACAGTAAGTACAATTATTTTAGAGAGTACCGTATCACTGATCCGGTTCAAGGCGATACTTTCTTTGTGGACGGCGCGTTCAGGTTCTGCGTCGAATTGAAATCCACCAACTTCAGATCTTCAGTTTCATATCCGCCTTGATTCCATTAAACGGCTGCAACTCTCTGTTTTCCGTTTAAACGCAAACTCCAATTCCCTAATCCATTTTGCCAACAGATTTCTAAGCTTTAATATCTTAATTGAGTTCCATTACGTTCCGTTTGTTTATCTGTTGTGACGACCTTCATTACTGAATCAAACAGATCGGCTGAAACGAGCCGTTAAGACGCGATGCCTTTGATTCGACGTCCTGCGAGGAATCCAAGGAACAATAAAAGACTTTGAAATCGATGCGGAGAGACTTTTGAGGGATTTTCACTCTTCGGGGACCGAGAGAGTAAGTCTTTTATTGTATGATGAGCCGAGTTCCACTGATTTACTCACAGCGTAAACGTATAAATACCGAGTTTATCTTATAGTCTGTTGAGCGACGCGAGGCTTCATCACTTGACTGACGTTCGCAGTTAGTCACTCATTTCGGTTCTATGTCGCGGGGTTCTGTGATGGCAGTTCTCGAGGCAGCGTATAAACAGAAATGGTATTTATGATGCTGCACAAAGCTGATGATTTGGCTGGAGTGGTATTTTATTTGTCGTCTTTGTGCACATGGCTCTTCAAAGGTAAGCAGTACAGTACTACAGCGGTATCTAAATCCTCCTCGAGGGCTTTTTAAGTCAAATGCAGGCTTTGATGCGCCTTTAGAACCGTCTGACATGCCGTTTAGATTTGTTGGTCTTTCAGAGGTTGATTTTAACATCAGCGTTCAACGCAAGTCGTTTCATGTTTGCAGTAAATGGCTACCTGGAAACGCTCAGCTGTCTTCTGATAAGACTGCTGCTTTGTGGGGGTGGGGGCTTCGTGCAGATAGTGGGATGGAGGTCCCAAAGTTGCCAGTGTTGGTAATTAACCCTCATTATAAAATGGAAAATTTCTGAGCCCTGGATCTGATTGGCTGACACCTTTAAGAGCTTCACATTCGTATCAGTGCGTGATATACAGTACATTATTTTAAATCCTGTTCCATCCATCCATCATCTTGCGCTTTATCCTCTATTAGGGTTGCGAGAGGGGGGGTTCCCCATGCCCATCCAGGGAAGAACGTCTCGGGCACTGGGCAGATACACCCAGGACAGGGTGCCAATCTATTGCTGGACACACACACACACACTCTAAATGGACACACTCTATATGGGGCAATTTGGAGAATTCAATTGAACTTGATCCATGTTTTCGGACTGTGGGAGAAAACCGGAGAACCCGGAGGAAACCCACGCAGACACAGGGAGAACATGGAAACTCCACCCTGATTGGGATTTGAACCTAGCTATGTGAGGAGAACATGCTTTGTTTTTGGACTGTGGGAGGAAACCTACATGGACGCGGGAAGAACGTAGAAAGTCCACCCAGATTGGGATTCGAACCTGGAGCCCCAGAACTGAGTGGCGGACGAGCTCACCACTACATCACCATTAAAGATTGTGGTAGATCACTGTAGTTTCACCTTAAAACTGCACAACAGAGTAGAACCGGGGACAGCAACACCACGCTGAGTAATCCTCCAGCTTTGGAACGTTCCCAAGCAGAATGTTGTTGGCAGGCAGGTGTTTTCTAATGTGCTGTCCAGGTTCTTTTGCAGAAGCGCTAAGTTACAGCGGTCTGGACAGGAAACACGGTGCATAGCTATCGAAACAAAGAGCAGGAGACGTTTAGGCTTAGAAAATCAGACTGGATTCAACATTCAGTATAGCTTTGTTGGCATGACTGTACATAAAACAATATTGTCGAAGCATTACAAAAATAACATTTAGAATACAATAAAATTTAACACAAACGACGACAAGTGTGAATAAAAAAAAGAAACATTACGTTTGCTCATCCAGCAGACTTGTTCAATACGGTCACATGATCATTACACAATCTCTACGTGGCTGTAATATGTATTTTGGACACTAGAATTTTTATTTTTTTGTAGGAATCCTGTTACTCAGCGAGCGGTGTTCACTTTAAAAACCAGACTAGGTTGGGTTGTAATATGTTGTTAAATACGGGTCACCTGATCATCACACAATCTGTACATGGCTGTCCTACACTGTTCTGCCCGGCCGCTCGAGGAGGATGAGCCTTGGTCCTCACAAGGTTTCTTCCTTAAAATAACAACGTAACAGGGAGTTTTGTCTTGCCACTGTCTCTTCAGCTTGCTCTTTAGGGGTTTAAAGGCTTTTAACTCTGTAAAGCTGCTTTGTGACGATGTACTATTGTAAAAATAAATAATATAAATAAATTACTTGAACTTGTGTTTGTCCAAAGCTACTAACGAGCATCCCAACTTTAAAGGTTACGACAATGAGGGTTGAGACTTTTGCTCTAGAACTCAGGTAACTTCAGTGGACCTGGGATTTGAACCTACAACCTTCAGATTGATGGTTTAACACCTGGACCACAGAGCTACTTCATCCTCATGACAAATGTCAAAAATTAATTCAAAACATTTTAATTTAATAATAAGTAGGTGTCCCAATACTTTTGTCCATATGGTGTATGTAACTCGTATGTGGCCTGAAGCCCGAATCGGTTCTGTCCACCGTGCAAGAGCCAAATGCATCATCGTCAGAGGTGTCATCTCTGCAAGTGGACTCCGGCAGAGGAGGGTGTTTCTCTCTGCTCTCCACAAACACCACCTCAGACACATAACCTGCAGTTGCATGTTGTGGAATGTAAAGTCAGAGGTCTCAGGAGGGGAGCATCTGTCCTGATTTTGTAATCTACACGGCGTTCTGGCATGTTTGCCCACAGTGATGTATGTCGTTATCGACTGTTGAGACCACAGAGAGAGAAACGGGAGCCTGGTGACCTAGTGCACAATAGAAAAGTGTGAGTCCCTGTTGTGAAGTGTGTAAGAAGTCTAAATGTATTCCACCCATGGGGGTAAGTGGTTGGTTTCGAGACTGCGGTGGTGGCCGTATGAACTGAAAAGGTATTTGATCTCGTGGTTTAGCTTTTCTGTTTTATTTACCACATCTGACTCGATTTCCCCCCGTTGGTTCAGTGACTCACATCTGACTCAGTGACTCACATCTGACTCAGTGACTCACATCTGATGCAGTGACTAATCTCTTACTCTTTGACTCGGCTCAGATTCGTTGACTGACTCTTTGACTCGCCGTTGACTCGCCCCCGACTCGTTGACTCGCCTCCAAATTTCAGCACAACACACACTAAACCCCCCCCCCCATGTTAATTTCACTGCAATGCTTGAAATCATTGACCATATGAATGGTATTGGCTCTGTGCTGATTGTTAGAGAACAGAAGGGATAGGAATAAGGGATTGTTATTTGTAGAATATATTAAAGTGGAGACTGTAGTGAGCTGGAGGTTTGTATGATATTTAAATCGCTGGTTATGGATTTAAACTTTAGAGATGATGGTCAGTTCTCATAAAGCTGTTCTATACGTTCTTAGAAATGCTATTTATTAATGTTTGGTCCCTCCTGTGACTTTGTGTTTTCTTTAGATTTCCATCTGTTTAAAAGCCTGAATGGCTGAACCCGCGGGTTCCGTCAGCGTGGACTTCCATTCCACCTTGTGCACATTGAGTTTATATCTTGTTGCTAATGAGTGCAATGCTCCCAAAATGAAGAACCACAGTATTTCTGTAATGTGTGCAGCACAGAGCCCAAATCACAGGGCTGCACACCACTCAGGTTTATTTTACCATTCTGCATTCGTAAACATCTGGCAACCTCTGTATGAACTTATCCTCAATTTGGGCAGATTCTGCGTGGGTGTTAGTGTCGTAATAAATCTGTAATTCTGAATGTTTTTCGGAATTGTTCCTCGGTGGCTGTATTTGTTTTTTTTTGTGGGGAAATTACTAATTGGGAGTCGTTTGTCTGATTGCCTCACCGTAATGTTATTTCAACTCTCGCATGCCGCACAGAATCACACACACCATGTGGACAAATGACTTTACACCTGCAGAAAGTAGCTTACACACCTGAGCAGGCTTACTTCAGGACTTTGGCGCCAGTCTGTGGGAATAAGTCCTCCACTTTTAACCCATCCGTGCAGTAAACACACACACACACACACACACACACTGAGTGAAGTGAGCACATGTGCTCAGAGCGGTGGGCAGCCCTGTACACGGCACCCGGGGAACAATTGGGGTTAGGTGCCTTATCCAAGGGCACTTCACATTTCATATGCTTCTATATTTATAATACTGGGTGGCACGGTGGCTTAGTGGTTTAGCATGTTCTCCTCTCAGTGCTGGGGATTCCTGGTTCGAATCCCAATCTGGGTGGAGTTTCTCCCCCATGTTCTCCTCGTGTCTGCGTGGGTTTCCTCCAGGTTCTCCGGTTTCCTCCCACAGTCCAAAAACATGGAGGTCAATTGAATTCTACAAATTGCCCCATAGAGTGTGTTTGTGTGAGTGTGTGTCCAGTGATAAATTGGCATCCTGTCCTGGGTCTATCTGCCCAGTGCCTGAATCGTTCTCCCCTGGATGGGCATGGGGAACCCCCCCAGTAGAGTAAAGCGGAAGATAATGGATAAAGCACACAGATGGACGGCATTGTAAATTGTTGATGTTTTGTTTACTTTGAAAAACAAATAAAAGACAGTAAAGTGGGAAAAATGACCAGATGAATCAAAGCAGAAAAAATTCTTAAAAATAATAGATGCTGTCTGACACTCCACTGAGTTCTGAGCCCCTCGGGTTCTTCAGACCAGTCAGGTCTGTAGCTTAATGTGTGCTTTCAACTTTGAAAACTGCAGCCTTTGAATTCTGTATTCTGCATCTCTCTCCTGCTGGACACATTTCCTGGAACAGAGTCAGGCTGTTAAGTTTTACTCAAATCTATATGCTATATATTAATGCGGGCGATTCCTGTCCTTAAAGCTGATTGGCTGAGCCGTTTGTCCAGCAGTAACAATGACAATAAGACACACCTCTGAGCGTTTCACATTCGTCTCAATGCAAGAAATACAATACATTATTTTAAATCATAAAATGCAGAAGAATGTAAACACTACGCCTGTTTTTTTTTTTCCACAATCCTGTTACTCAGCAATCAGTGTTTACTGGACTAGATAATGTTGTAATGTTGTTAAATATGGGTCACCTGATCAACCCCCAAATATCTGTACATGTCTATCCTACACTGTTGATGCTGATGAGTCCCCCACTGAGCCTCGGTCCTCACAAGGTTTCTTCCTTAAGATAACAACACAACAGATTTTTTTTATTGCCAGTGTCGCTTCTTGTTCTTTGGGGGTTTAAAGGCTTTAGACCCTGTAAAGCTGCTTTGTGACAATTTACTGTTTTAAAAAGCGCTCTATAAATAAATTACTTGAAATTGAACTTGAAATTACTTGAACTTAATCTAGTTATCTAGTGAATAGTAAATAATTATAAATTAAACTTTTTTTTATTGTAGTTTGTTAGTAACTTTTATAAAAGCAATAAGACAATTGAGGTTGCATATTATTGTGAATAAATTAAGGGAAACACGTGCAACTGCGCTCTGCTACACATCGAGCCTAACATCTCTTTCCCGTGATTTATTCACATTAACGTCACCCTCATACCTTATTGTTTATTATGTGATGGTTCGTGCTCATTTGCCGTTTAGTTTGACCTTCAGGCGTTTTAATTGATTCATCTGATGCGTGTTTCTTATAGAGTCCTTAATGAATTCACCTAACTCGATGTGGTTCGCATTTCCGTGGAGGATATGTAGGAAGTAAACAAACAATTACGATAATGAAAGTAATTGTTTTAAGCAGATGGTACTTTTGAGGTGGTAAATTGCATTTGGGAAAACAATCGACTGTTTCAGCGATGCTCTGAACCACATAAAGGAGATTGACACAATAGTACAATACACAGATATGTTCTCACTCGAGCTGAGTGTGCTTATCCCGTCTGGCAGTAAAGACTCACCCTGAGTTATTTATGTTACTGTGTACTAAGAACATTTTAATGACTGGAGGATTACATTGCCTTCTTTAAACAGAACCTGCTGGAGTGCATGTTTCATGGACTTTGGTGTGATGGGAGGTTTCCATCTTCTGTCAGTCATTCATCCTCCTGCTGACATCCATGCATAATCTGCCGCTTTATCCTGTAATAGGGTCGCGGGTGGGTTCCCCATGCCCATCCAGGGGTGAACGTTTTGGGCGCTGGGCAGATACACCCAGGACAGGGTGCCAATCTATCACTGAACACACTCTATATGGGGCAATTTAGAGAATTCAGTTGACCTTGATCCATGTTTTTGGACTGTGGGAGGAAACCGGAGAACCCGGAGAAAACCCACGCAGACACGGGGAGAACATGGAACCTGCACCCAGAATTGGGATTCGAACCTGGAATCCCTAGTGCTGAAAGGAGAACGTGCAAACCACTAAGCCACCGTGCCTTTGCAGTAATATTCAATAACAGGGCAGATTTATATAAATTAAATGCACATTTTTGTTACACAGGTTCTTGTGTTCTACACAGATTGTTTTTTTAACACCTTTCATCATTGATTTTTGATGATGCAATTAATATGCAAGTTAAGTTTGCACTGAAAGTAAATATTATACTGAAAAACGGTGACATTTTATTTATTTTTTTCCAACAAAGCCAATTTTTCAGATCTCTCTCGGCAGAAATAACTGCATCGGCCCCACATGCTGTGTGGAACCTGTGCAGAACCGGCCTGCATCAGCAAGACTGCTCCAACTTAACAAGCTCCGGGTAGCTGGTTCTGCTCACAACCCGTAGAAGAGTTTTCAACTGTGCCATGGACGTCATATAGCAGACTGTGTGACTTAAATCATTAGGGATGAGATGATTTTAATCGTTTTTGCGTTAAAAATGCTGCTATTAACTTATTGTAAGAGCGATTTGAAATCGTCATGGCAACATTATTGCGAGAAAAATACGATTAGAACGAGAGGTGCAACTCACACGACACGAAAACTAAAGCTACACTTGCAGCAAACTTCTCTATTTCATTCATCTTTACAGAAGAAAACTAGTTTTCGTTTAAAATGGAGACTTTTGACACTTTGATTTTCATGAAACAAATGAATATTTTGTTACTCTTTAGCAAAAACCCTGCGCATATATATATATATATATATATATATATATATATATATATATATATATATTAATCTTGACCAAGTGGGCGGCATGGTGGCTTAGTGGTTAGCACGTTCTCTTCTCAGCACTAGGGATTCCCGGTTCGAATCTCCATCTGGGTGGAGTTTCCATGTTCTCCCTGTCTCCGCGTGGGTTTCCTCCGGGTTCTCCGGTTTCCTCTCACAGTCCAAAAACATGGATCAAGTTAATTGAGTTCTCCAAAAATTGCCCCCTATAGAGTGTGTTTGAGTGAGTGTGTGCCCAGCGATGGATTGGCGCCCTGTACTGGGTGTATCTGCCCAGCGCCCGAGATGTTCTCCCCTGGATGGGCATGGAGAACCCCACCGCGGCCCTAATAGAGGATAAAGCGGGAGATAATGAATTAATGAATCTTGACCAACTGCTGAATGTGCACTAAAAGGATATTTGGACAACTCTCAGCACAATTAGGTTCACACTTTAAAAAAACCCTCTTTTTTTAGTTAGTTTATTTATGTTGTGGGATTATTCCGTCGATGTTCATTCATTTCTTGCTGCTCTCTTTATTGTTATTTTTGCAAACCTATTTTTAAATTTTAAAACAAAAGTCTTGAAGACACCGTTACCGATTACAGTTCATCATATAGCCCTGAACGCTCCACCTACTTCAGCTTATGCGTCTATTTTTAATATTTCTTTTGCGTTAGTCAGTTCTGCAGTGAGCCCGGTTCTTTCACATTGACCTGTGACAAATTTCATCAGTATAATTCTTACTGGAAAACTGCCCATTGCTGTATTTTTAATACGCTCTGGGCTATAACCAAAAAAAAAAAAAAGTTTGGAGATGCTCTTCACATCAACATCGGGTCTTATTATATCATCCTTCTGCTGTGGTTTGTATTATAGATGCTTTTAGTTTATTATTGTCCTTCTTTTGCTTATATATTTAGTTTGGTATCGACTTTCAGGTCTGGTTGTCTGCTTCTGAAACCCCCGTTTCCAGTGATGTGCATGCTACTGAAAATAGTCCTCAGATTGTTATTAGTTACTTGTTTTATCAGGAACAAAATAAAGAACATCGCACGGCGTTAATTCTGTCAGAAACCCGAGAACGCACCCGAGAATTTGTTTGGATTTAATGCAAAGCTTTTGTGTGACAGAAGTCGTCAAAACAAATCAGGGCTTTAAATCAATCCCAACATGAGTTCTTCCCCTTCATCTCTGTCTTTTCATACCGGAATATAAACAATCTGAGCAAAAGCAAATCCACGAGGGCTGCGTCGTGCATGCCGTTGCATTTAATAATGAACAACTTCACGTGGGTGGGACGCCGGTGTGGTGGTTAGCACGTCCGTGTCTCAGCGCTGGGAATCCAGGTTCGAACCCCCATCTGGGTGAAGTCTCCATGTTCTCCCCGTTTCTGTGTGGGGATGCTCCGGGTTTGCCGGTTTCCTTCCACAGTCTAAAAATGTGGATTCAGGGTGAATTGGCTGTTTCAATTGCCCCTAGGTAGTATCTGTATGAGTTTCCAGGGATAGATTGGCACCCTCTTCTGGTTGTATTTGCCCAGGACCTAAAACGCTCTCCCCGGAATGTTCATGAGAACCCCTCCCCCCGCCACCCTAGTACAAGATGGTCCTTGTTTAAATTTAGTATAAAATTCTCCTGGGCCGGCACGGTATCTTATTCGTTAGCACGTCCACCTCTTATATTTGGGAATCCAGGTTCCAACCCTCATCTGGGTGGAGTCTCCATGTTCTCCCCGTTTCTATGTGAGTCCAAGACGTTCTCCCCTGGACGGGCACGAGAACACATCCATGACCCTGTTACAAGATGTACTGGTCCTTGTTTACATTTCATGTATAAAGTTCTCCGGCACGGTTGCGTATTCGTTGGCCTCTCAGTGCTGTCCTCCCTGTGTCTGCATGGGTTTCCTCCGGGTTCTCCGATTTTTGTCCCACAGTCCAAAAACATGGATTGGACGTAGTGACTGCTCTAAATTGCCCCTTTATAGTGTGTGATTGTGTACCCAGCAATGGATTGGCACCCTCTTCTGGGTCCGCTTTCCCCCGGATGGGTACGGGGAACGTCTCCTGAATGTTGTTTATTAAATTAATATTAAGGTAATGATGAAAATGACTTTATACTTTATATCGCGTCAATAATAGTTTCATACAGGAACTCTGTTTTAAGAAGCTAAGATCCGTTCTGTTATAAACGCTGCTGCGACTTTTCATTAAATCTGTAAATACCGCTGCGATTTCAGCACAATTCAGAATTTTGTCAGTTATTACCTTCGAAGAACACGGCTTAAGCACTCAGCACAAAAAACCCAGAGAGATGAAGCAATGTCATTTACTTTTCTTAAGCCCGGTGTCTTCTCGCTGTAATATTCCTGCTACTTGTTTACACAGAACTACATCTGTGCCGAATGCAATGTACTGCTGTTAATACCTGCGTTTTGTTACGTTTAATACACACCCAGATTTTTATCCCGGAGCAGACGCTTGCCGTAGTCGGACTGGATTTACGTCTTCATGTGGGGACGAAAATGAAAACTAAAATACAGAATATGCAGCTGGTTTATGAGACAGAAAGACACTTCAAACCTCAGCTTTTATTTTATAAATAGCGTCCTCTGTCACATCAGCACCCTCTACCGGACGCTGGTAGTATTACGGGCACTTCCAAACTGGACAGTGCCCCTTTTGGGTCCTGATATTATTGTTTCATTAGTGTGGATCTGGTGTAGCTGTGCGTTCATTGTTTAATTGATTGGTAAATCCGTTTAATCTGGTTCAGCAGTGGTTCTCTGTCATGTGACCACCCTCTATATGTTTAAAAAACCCTGCCTTTCCCAGTGTTCTGTGTTGGAACGTTGCTTTATGTTGGGTTCATGTGGTTGTGGGAGTGGTAGCTCAGTGCTCAGGGCGTTGGGCTATCAATCAGAGGGTTGGGGGTTCAAATCCCAGGTCCACTGAAGTTACCAATATTGGTCCTTGAGCAAGACCCTCAACCCTCATTGCTCCAGGGATGTTGTGATGAATCCTGTGTTCACCTTGTAAGTCGCTTTAGATAAAAGCATCTGCCAAATGACCAAACGTAATGTTATGTTCATGTCATGTTGGCTGTTTTTCACCCGGTGTTTTCTGCATTAAAGACAATCTTTGAACCACCTACATTTTGGACTCTGTCCTTTCCAGCCGTCCCTCGGCTGATCCTAACACTTTAAATGTTTTTATAAAGTATTTCACTTGTAATAATTTGCAAGCTATTCAGCTTTAAACCCCCGAACACTGCCGTAAATCAGGAGCACGCCGCTATGGGATTGAACGAACATAAAGCCAGAGCTTGTTCCTTAATACGATGCACACTGTGCTTTTATCCTTAAACAGAATGACATGTTCTTATTATATAATTTCAGGTTTTTAAGTAGTTTTTTTTAAACCTGTATTGTGGGTTGTTTGTAATCCATGGTGAAGTACTCACCGCATGGTCACTTCTTTTTCTTTCTTTTTTTTCTGTGAATTGCATCATGGTTACCGGCTTGAAAAGATTCCTATCAACCCTGCCCCCCTCCCCCCTCTCACATTTCCTTGAGCTTTGAAATAGAAATTTACAGGGGGTTCACAGACGTTTGGACCCCACTGGTAAAATTGATGCCGCTGTGAAGAGTTCAGTGAGCGGAAGATTATCTGATCTTCAAAAGGCATGATGTTAAAGATGAATCGCGCTTTTAAACATTCATACTACAGTGAGTGTATTTTTGTTGTGTCCAATTATCCCAAAATAATTGATAACCTTGCAGATTCTCCTCTGAGCAGCTGTCTAGCAATATATAACTGATTACATAAAGTTGAATCGTTAGTCCTGCGGTTCTCAAACTTTTTCCGTCATGCACCACTTTGGAAAACCAAAAATGTTCATGCCCCACTCTGACGGAATCCTGACAAAGTTCTACTCTTTTTTTTTTTTCCAATCAAGTTTTAATAGAAAAAATAAAATAAAATAAAATCGTAAACAATTTGCAAAGAAGATAACAAATTTAAACTTTTGCCAAAAAAGTAATTTGTAATTCTTATCACTTAAAAGTATATTATTATTATTATTATTATTGTTATTATTATGAAATGCCTCTCTGCGTTGTAACTAGACAATCTGTTGCAATGTCCACCATGAAGAATATTCTGAAAATAGATCATGTATAATGTTTAATGTTTAGTGTATAATGTTTAATATCGCTACCCCCCCCCCCATCATGCATGCGTATTTGAGAAACGCTGTGTTAATCTAAACTTAATCTTGTGTTTTCATTTGGAAGTCCATCCATCCATTATCTTCCGCTTTATCCTATATTAGGGTCGCGGTGGGGTTCCCCATGCCCATCCAGGGCAGAGCGTCTCAGGCGCTGGGCGGATACACCCAGGACCAGGGCACCAATCTATCGCTGGGCACACACTCACTCACACACACACAGTATATGGGGCCATTTGGAGAACTCAATTGACTAGATCCATATTGTTGGACTGTGGGAGGAAACCGGAGAACGCGGAGGAAACCCACGTGGACACGGGGAGAACATGGAAACTCCACCCAGATGGGGATTAGAACCGGGAATCCCTAGTGCTAAGAGGAGAACGTGCTAAACCACTAAGCCACGTGGAAGTCGCTTTGGATAAAAGCATCTGCTAAATGTAAATAGTGTCCTGCACAAAAACGAGCGTCGTTTAAAAGAGAAAGGTTGCCAGAAATGTTGACAAATGGAACACCTCTTTTGTTTGACGTGGGATCACGTTGCGGCTTTGCGTTGCAGTCAGTGGAACACGGAACATGGATGGGCTTCTACAGCAGAACACTGATTCTGATCCTAAATACACATTAAAATCCACAGTAGACTCTCAGCCGGTTGAGGCTTGAAGGCTTTGCCAAGACACACTCTGTCTTCTGACCTCAACTTCATCACAAATCTGTGGATTAAAGTTAATAGCACAGAATTAGTCACATTTTGCAAACAAAAATAAAAAAAATTGTAAAGAAGATCTATATATAAAAAATGTTTTACAAGCTGCGATGCATACCAGAGTGAAGAGTAACTAAATGTTAAGCATCCAAGGTCCCCGTTCACTTTATATTGAAAATAAAAGACTTTTGTTTTCGGTTTTAAAGGAATGTGTCATCTTTAACTTTTCCTTTTTTTTATTCACTTTGCTATTTAAAGTAACGGGACTCTTCCTCAGGGGTGCCCACTATAAATACAATGGCAGTGTTAACAAGATGCGACATGGTTTAACAAGCTGCATATAACAAAGCCTTTTTAAAGGCAGTGTCGGCGCTAGACAGCATACCAGTGCTATAAATCCAATTATAATATTAATTATATTATGAGGTTTTACAGTTCGTAATGTTTACACAGTAATTTCCTGTTTGAGCTAAATGGAAATTACAGCTGATTAAGGTTGAGAAGGTTGTTTTTTATATATATAACACTCCCCATATTACTGTCTACTAACTAGTCCCTCTTTATAGCTGAAAACATTTAAATAAGAAAACATTTGTTTAAGGGGGCACGGTGGCTTAGTGGTTTGCATGTTCTCCTCTCAGCATTAGGGATTCCTGGTTCGAATCTCAATCTGGATGGAGTTTCCATGTTCTCCCTATGTCCGCATGGGTTTCCTCCGGGTTCTCCGGTTTCCTCCCGCAGTCCAAAAACAAGGATCAAGTCAATTGAATTCTCCAAATTGCCCCATATAGAGTGTGTCTGTGTATTTGTCTGTGCCCAGGGATAGATTGGCATCCTGTCCTGGGTGCATCTGCCCAGCGCCCAAAACGTTCTCCCCTGAATGGGCATGGGGAATCTCACGTGACCGTAATAGAGGACAAAGCGGAAGATAATTGATGGATGGACATTTGATTGAAAACCTAAATATAAAAGAACCGGCGAAAAAGCTCTGGTTCCTGAAGTAAGCCTACAAGGGTCGAATTAATTGCTGCTGTTTGTGTGATCATCCCACCCATAGGTGGCGCTGTCCTGCTACCATGATGTAAAGAACCACATGGGCTTGGGAGTACTCCTCCCAGTTACTTCACACTGTTCACTGCTGCATCATGAAAACGCAATTTAAGACTTACAGGTGCAAAAATCAGCATCTGTGATGGCATGGGGGGGGTGCATCAGTGCCCATCTGATGGATGTGGTTAGGATGTTGGGCTGAAGATTGGAGATTCAAATCCTAAGTCCATCAGTCACCAACGAACACCGAAAATCATTCCGTGGTGGGTTTGTTAGTTAAAGGTCGAGTTGAATGGATGACGTTCCGTTGCTGTAGGGTTTCGTCAGGGAAATAAAACTTTAGTGGGATTACCAAAGCTGAGGTTCGTACAACTCATCGTAGCGCTTTGTCATAACGTACTTATTGAACGCTGAGGCAGCTCTCGCTAATATGTGCACTGATGTACATGACCAATCATATTTAATTAGTTCTCGTCATGGTTCACTGAAATTTACGTCGCTTCCCTCTGATCTTCACGACTGATGGACGCCGTAGTTGGGATTTCTGGGCTTCTGCACAAAGGCCCTGCAATCCTATAAATTCTGGGATGTTTTAATAGTGAGACCCGCTGAGAAGACGGTCTGCTCTTTCTCATCCGGTTGAATGTGAAGGTTCAGTTTAAAGGATTTATTTGAGGTTGGATTTAAGGGATTGCCTTTAATTTGACAACAAGCGTGTGATGGCTTATTGAATAGCCGAACGGAAAGAAAGTATTAAACCCAAGTTATTACAGAACCATGCTTTATAAATACCATATTAAGAGATGCTTATGGAATAATTTGGGATCAAGCCCTTTATGTATTCATGTGGTGTATTTGTATTTATATTATGTTTCCTTCGCATGTGGCTGTACTGAACTGTTGTGCAATACTGACAAATATTTCTACTTTCTATAATTTTATTGGTTAATGATAACGACCCGATTATCTGGACTGTTTGGTTGTGTGTTTAATTTGATTGAAGTGCTGAGTGAATGCATTTCCTGTGACCGTCAGCTGACCTCTGCGCCATGCGGCTTAGTTCTGGACCTGGACTTCTGTCGGGACTCTTTGTGAGTGCGCCGCGTAGCCGGGTCGATCACAGCATGCTGGCAGTGTGCTCATGTTTTCGTCTCCGCTTGTGAGCCCCGCCCCTCCCAACAGTTCAGATCCCTCATCCTTCAGGCCACCCGCATCTGCTGCAGTGATGAATAAAACAACAGCACGTTTGTGCTGACTCTGTTTTAAATGAACTGGCAGACGAGTGGGGGTGTACCTCCAGACATCGTTTGCTTTTTACACTCGCTGTCTCGCGCTCTATCTAGTCTAAAAGCACATACACATACACACACACACACGGTTTGAAAGCGGAAGGTCAAACTGCTCTGGGGTGCTTGGCTCGGTGTAATCTTGTTCTTGCCATCATCAGGTTGGTCTGTGGCACAGACCTGGAAGATAACGCCCCCCCCCCAAAAGCCCAAATATCCGCCACAAGGCTTTGAGTTCTTTAGAGTTAATTCTTTAATAAGCACACTGCTGGCATGAGCGAGCGCGCGCACACACACACACACACACACGTTGTTTTTGTGCATCATATAGACTATATATTATTTCATATATATTTCATACGTCTTAAAGATATGTATCTTAACCAGGGGAGACCAGGACACCTAGGACAGAGTGCCAATATATTGCTGGACACACACACACACACACACACACACACACACACACACACAGCAATAGGAACTCAGATCAGGATTTGAGCCTGGATCCCTGGTGCTGAGAGGCAGATGTTTTAACCACTGCAACACCGTGCCGCACACTTACCTAAAGTGACCATAAATACTACTGTGTGTGTGTATATTATATATATATTATACATATAATATATATATATATATATATATATATATATATATATATATATAATTTACATACACACACAGAGAGCCTTTAGTTTTATTCTTTCCTGAAGGAGCGACTCTCTGATTCTTTGAATCATTTATCTCTTTGATTGTTCAGATTCTCATTTACTGACTGTTCATTAAAAAAGGTCAGACTGACTCTTTTTTTTTATCCTTAATTTCCTCGGTGTCACACAGGTTAACGTCCACAGTCCATTCATCCATATACCAGTCAGTAGCTTAATACGCTCCACACGTCTTTATACACACTTGCCCTCAGAGCGGCCCTTAACGACCAGCTATTGTCCTCCGCAGCTCTGTTTTTTTCTCCGGCGGGAAGTTCTCCCGGTATTTCACCGTCTCTGGATGAGCGGGTGCTTGGCTGTTCGTTGATATGGAAGTAATGATAACAGTGTGTCTTTTTGGTCGTCGTCATGCTCCATTAGACGTAATGCCTTTCAGAACAAATGTATATTCAGGTGTGAACCGGAACGCGCCTTGTTTGCTAAGTGCCACTTCACGGCTATTTACAGCGAGCGGGGCTTTTCAGCATAAATTCAGACCTGATTTAATCCTGATCCTAATTTTAAAACCAGCCAGCCTTCAGTTTACTCAAAACTCAAATCGTTCAGATGGTCAGATGCTGTCGGTGCATCCGGCGGATGTCCAGAGGACTCGACCGCCCTGCGAACACAATGTTGGAGTAAAGAGGTTGGAGATGACGGGGGGAATAGCTGTAGATATGTCTCAGCGTTGGTATTTTCTGTGCCCTATGAAAACGTGAAATGGAAACTGGTCTGACACCCAGCATCCTCAAGCCTTTTTACACCTGTGCAATGGAAGGTGTCCTGACAGGAAGCATTACCACCTGGTTATGGGAACTGTACTTCTCAATCCCTGCAGAGGGTGGTGCGAACAGCGCAGTACATCACAAACCTTGGGGATCTATATACAAACCGCTGCCTGAGGAAATCTAGAGGCATCATGAAGGACCCCACTCACCCAAGCCACTACCTGTTCTCACAGTTGCCGAGTAGAAGGAGGCTCAGAGGCTTAAAGACCAGAACCAGCTGGTTTAGAGACAGCTGACCAGGCAACCAGAATGTGGAACGGCCAGTGGAACAGTGAACTGCCCAAACTCGTACCACTGCCATCTTACATACTTTCATGACACCCACAGACTTTTCCATACATCCTCAAACATTCCCATATCTTATTCTAATTTCATTTTATTTAATTCCATACTTTTCTTAGATATTCTGCAGCCTGACTTGTGTTCAACCAGCCCAAGAGAACTCATGTCACTCCATTACTTCTCTCTCTCCATTGGTTCCCTGTAGCTGCTCGCATTCAGTACTAGTCACTGACACTGGCCTACAGAATCATTTCTGGATCTTCCCCCTCCTACCTTCACTCTGTCTTTTCAAAATACACTCCGACTCGTTCACTTCGCTCCAGTGATGATCGCCCTCTGGTGGTTCCACCTCACCGAGGAGCTAATTCTCACTCCGTGGCATTCACCACTGTAACATGGTGGAACGATCTTCCCAACTCCGTCCGTAAGGCAGAATCACTAAGCAGTTTTAAGAAACTACTGAAGACGCTTCTCTTTAAAAAAATACCTGTTGTAAATTTTCTTGGGATTTTACAGTGTATTTGGTTGTCTGCATAACTTCTGACTTGTAATGTTCTCATTTGTAAGTCGCTGTGAATAAAAGCGTCTGCTAAATGACTAAATGTATATGGTAATTTTATTGTATATTTTTTATTTTTGTAAACATTGCGTTTGCAATGTGTCGTGGGTACCTGCACCTAGCTTTTCACTCACCTGCACCCCTGTACTAGGTGATGTGACTATAAAAATCCTTGAATTGGGATCCTTAGTGCTCAATCTATTTCACTTCTAAACCCTCTTCACCGGGCCTTTCTTCGGCGGGCACCGCGGCCGACTCCTAATGATGTCACAGGGCACACCCTGGAATAGCAATCATGCCTTCAATCACTCTGCAGCAGGAGCACTGTGCGGGCTTCTTTCAGCCAGGTTTGATTAAATCGAACCGAGACGGGGATCGTTAGGGGCGAAATGAAAGGCCGAAGGCCGGAGACATGGAAATGAAGAGGCCTTTTGAAACGCTTCGGAAATAATCGCACGGCGCGGCGCGTGAACAATGCGGGCGAATTAATTCACTGTTAAACAGAGGCTTGTCGGCTGAAAGAAGCATCTGCTGATTGTGCTTACAGCCATTCTGTTTTATAGAGCGCGTCCTCAACGTATCGAGTCCACGGTGGGCATGCTATTTTGTGGTATTGGCGTTTTCATGGTTTGGCTGACTGTTACTTATCCTCCCTGTACGGCTCCAGCTTATAATGCATGAAAGCTTTATTTCTCTCCCTTGAAAGTGTAAAGATGTCACCTTCGACGAGGACACGTTACATAAACACCCTTTAATGTGGTTTATTCATCCCAAAGACGGGAAATTTCGTTTATCGTAGCACATACATCATGGAGACAAAGAGAACACCTACACATTACACTTACAGGCGCTCTAATGACATCCCATTCTAATTTGCCCCCCTCCTTGCCCACTATAAAAGCTTCCACCCCTTTGATAAAGCTTTCCACAAGATGCTGTAGTGTCTCTATGGGAACTGTTCTCCTAGAACAGCATTTGTGAGCTCACGGTCGCCATTCTAGTTTGTTACAAAGGTGTTTAATGGGGTTGGGGTCTGGACCGCTGCGTTCTTTCAGTCCAGCCATGCTGTTATGGATGCTGCCTGGTGCTCTGGGATGGCCTGGGGCGGTGTGGAATCACTGGTGTCCAAATAGCATGGCTTGATTAATTTGGCTCCAGTTTTTTCTTCTTTCTTTCTTTACTCAGTGTATACTTAAATAAACTCGGGTTTATTTTTATAAGTGTCTTGGCAGCAGGATAGACAAACACCTAAGGAGTGTCCAAATACTTTTGTCCATATAATGAGTATGTTTTTTAATTATATTGTCGTGGATACAAATGTAGACGTAGGTTTGTGGTCAAGGAACCAGCTTCCTTGTGATCTGAAGGCTCCCGGTTTGAGTTCTGGTCCCACCAAGTGCCCTTGGGCAAGGCACCTAGCACCATTTGCTCCCCGGGCCCCGTGCGCAGGGATGCCCACCGCTGTGGGCGCATGGAGGGCTTATTTCTGTGTGTGAGTATAGTAGGCAAAATGGATCACCAGCACTTTACTCTTTAGCTTTGATCATTGTACTGTTTCAACAAGCCCCGCCCACAAACGCAGGACAGGACGCCAATCTATCACTGGACACACACTCACACAAATACACTCTATATGGGGCAATTTGGAGAATTCTATTGACCTTGATCCATGTTTTTGGACTGTGGGAGGGAACCGGAGAACCCGGAGGAAACCCACGTGGACACAGGGAGAACACGAAACCTCCACCCAAATTGGGATTCGATCCGGGAATCCCCAGGGCTGAGAGGAGAACATGCTAAGCACTAAGCCGCCGTGTCGCCAAGACATTCATATAAGATTTTAAATACAATATGAGGCAGGACTTGTGTAAATTCTGTGTAGATTTAGTTTGTATTTATAATATTCTGCCGTAGAGGGTTTTTTTTTCTGGTGCCTCACCTTGACGTGTCTCGCAAATGACAAAGAAACGTGAACTTGGATCAAAGGCATGAAGGAGATCAAAGGTAGCGTTAGATGGAAGAACTTCTGCAGCATTGCTCATTCATAAAGGTACAGAGTCGCTGTCCGGTCCTGAAACCATCCCTCTATTGAAATTCAATCTTTATAACGTTAATAAAACCCATAAAAGCCGACCATTGTTTGTGTTATCCAAGGAGATGGGGGCCACTGCGGGAGGCTGCGGCGCACTGAAATCCTGTTATTAATGACTGCGAATGGCGGAACCGGTGGCAGCGTGATAAACACTGCCTGGTGTTGCTGTTTTTATATCACACATTATATCAGGCCATTACTGCTTGTGCTGGCCTCGCGGCCTTGTTAATCCAGCCTGGACTTTGAGGTATCGATGTATACCACACAATCTGCAGAGTGAGCGAGAGCGAGAGGGAGAGAGAGAGCCCCAACGGCTGTAAATCTACAAGCTGGATTTACAAAAACGATGCCGGCGTTAGTGAATACATCAGCCGCGGCCTGGGAAATCACAGTGCTGCCTTCATTACGCCTTCGTAATACAACAGGACGGGGCGGAGTCTCTTATTTCACTTGCGTCGTATGTCATGATGTGCCGTTTTAGCGCCGTTAGAATCGATAGCGTTCTGTTATCTGGAACATGTGTTCTGTATGGAGTAGGATGTAGGTGCGGCATCATGATTCTCAGCACTGGGGTGATGCTGAGAGGCAGCCTGTATGCAGCATCCTCTGATCACTGATGCATTAGAGGGTGATTAACACAAATTGTGCCGTAGTAGATGACCCTCTGTCTCTGATGTTACATCCACAAGGTGGCGCAATGAGGTGGATGTGTCTAATGGCGTGTACAGTGAGTGATGCAGGGTTTAAAAACTCCTAGCCAGCACTGAGAATCATCCTTCACCTCAGTAATACCTGCTCTGTAGCGGCCTGATGAGCGGAGAACATAACAAAGTATATAAAGTGGAACAGATTGTAATTACTACAGAATGTAATTATAGAACTACGAAATCCATCTGTATGATCAGTGGAGCTGATGTGAGTGTAGAAACACTTTGATGTGCTTAATTAAAAGGCCGGTAAGTGTATATATTTAGTACTATAATAAGTTTTTAGGACGAAACCTTGAGAGGACACAGTGACGAGG
The DNA here is from genome assembly GCA_019802435.1 of Corydoras maculifer. Classification (NCBI taxonomy): domain Eukaryota; kingdom Metazoa; phylum Chordata; class Actinopteri; order Siluriformes; family Callichthyidae; genus Corydoras; species Corydoras maculifer. The sequence continues at coordinate 501,655 of JAFMOD010000508.1, forward strand.
TCCTTGTTACCCGGGCAGCCAGTGTTTACAGATGTTAAACAGTGATGTGTAGTTTATGTAAAGTATTCAGTTCAACAACCACCACCTACGTCTCTCTCTCACACACACACACACACACACACAGGTCTTTGATTGGAGCTTTGTGAAGGGTTCCTCTGTTTTGAATAGGCTCTCTGAGGTCATCACTGTAGAATCATAGGAGAGTCGCTGATTGAGATGCATCCATCCATCCATCCATCCATATTCTTCCGCTTTATCCTCTATTAGAGTCACAGGGGGAGGGGGTTGCCCATCCAGGGGAGAACGACTTGGGCGTTGGGCAGATACACCCAGGACAGGACACGAATCTATCACTGGGCACACACTCACTCACTCACTCACTCAGACACACTCTATATGGGGCAATTTGGAGAACTCAATTGACTTGATGCATGTTTTTGGACTGTGGGAGGAAACCGGAGAACCCCATGTGGACAAGGAAACCTGGGAGAACATGGAAACTCCTCCCAGATTGGGATCTAAACCTGGAATCCCTAGTGCTGAGGAGAACATGCTAAACCACTAAGCCACCGTGCCGCCCTGATTATGAGATCATAATAGTAAAGGAATTATGACATCAGACTGTTGACTAGAACCAAATAACTGAACTTAGAACCTATAAAGTATTCTTGACTCTCACCTTCAAATAAATCAGCGAGTATGTTTTTAATCTATATTTAGCTGGCAGGGTTTTAGGACACTCCTTGGAGAGCGCCCCCGTGTGGAGGATTTGTTCATTTTGAGGTGTAAGTCCAACTTGTATGTCATTAATAGAATTTTTCATGCATGCCATCCATCCAACCATCCTTCCATCCACCCACCCGCCCCACTATCCATCCATCTGCTATGTTCTTCCGTTGCCATGATCACAGCATGCTCTAGACTGCATGGACTCCACAAGTTGGATCCGAGTCTACTTGGTGTTTTTTTAAATATTTAAAATTGAAAATAAAACAAGCAAAATATAGAAAAATATTTAAAAAAAAAAATTTTTTAATAAAAAACCACCCCATATCCCCCGTGTTAAACGACTCTATCCTGAATTAATTCTGCTTGTGAAGCATACGATTTAGTAAAAAATAGGCAATTTATCCATAGAAAACAAAACTAATTTATTACCACTAATTTGTTAATTAATGGGCGGCATGGTGGCTTAGTGATTAGCATGTTCTCCTCTCAGTGTTGGGGATTCCCGGTTCGAATCTCAATCTGGGTGGAGTTTCCATGTTCTCCCTGTGTCCGTGTGCGTTTCCTCTGGGTTCTCTGGTTTCCTCCCTCAGTCCAAAAACATATATCAAGGTGAATTGAGTTCTCCAAATTGCCCCATATAGAGTGTGCCTGTGTGAGTGTGTACTTAGCGATAGATTGGCATCCTGTACTGGGTACATCTGCCCAGCGCCCGAAACGTTCTCCCCTGGATGGGCATGGAGCAAACTTCAACCGCACCCCAACCCCCCCCCCCCCCCCCCCCCCCCCCCCCCCCCCCCCCGCAACCCCACTAGATGGATGGAGAAGATGATGGACAGTTAATTATATATAATGATGACTCTGTAGCGTTCTCTGTTTCAGTGTCCCATCAGTGCCTTTAAAGCACACACACACACACACACACACACACACACACACACACACACACGTTAATGTCCATAGGAATCTTTGATGATGCATGGCGAGGTTTCAAACAGCTTTTTTAAATGTGATGGACATGTGGTCAGGGTTGGTCTTTGGTGCCGTTGACCTTGACGCTTGGCATACGGTCCGTTTCGACGCTCCAACTCCACTTTCTGATTTATGCGGCGGCGTTTCGACTTCCCCTCCACAATCCAATCGCCCAAGAGCCGCAGCGCACACAGGCTGTTTGGATCAGCAGCACGGCAGCTTGTAAATCAGCATTCACGGCTGCGCATACACACACCTGCTGTCCTCCCGGTGCAGGGAGACCCCCTCTGGGCGAGCAGGAGAGCTTTATTAAGATGGTCAAGAACATGATTTTCAGATTGACTTTCCTTCATGTCATTGCGCGAAAGGATTAATAAAGTCCCGTGTACAGAACCCCCCCCCCCCCCCCCCCCC
>JAFMOD010000508.1:509770-527946 GCA_019802435.1 Corydoras maculifer
GCGTGTCGAATAACATTTAGCTTTGATGAATTTACAGTATAGTTGGTTTTCTTCATAGCTTCTGACTTGTGGTCTCATTTGTAAGTCGCTTTGGATAAAAGCGTCTGCTAAATGACTAAATGTAAAGGTAAAGGTAGGCCCTAATAGAGGATAAAGAGGAAGATAATGGATGTATGGATATTACATACTGTACACATGCCACTTTACTTTCACTTTATTGTGTATTTTTAGTACTTTTAGTTTAATTTTACTGCGCTTAGTTAAATTAGTCATGTTCATATATACAAAAGTGGAAATAATAAAATTTACTAACGACCAGCATCTGTAAAAACTGCAATTTCTCGCTGGGGATTAATAAATGATTCTGAATCTGAATACATTGCTTATATTCATCTGTATTTCAGTTTACGGTACATGATTTTAAATAGAGAGCCGATTCCAGATGAGCACTAAAGCTGTCGCGGCTGTGTATATAAACTGTGTTCTGTACTAGAACTAAACCTACACACACACACACAACTAACACACACCTAACTAAACCTAACTAAACTAAACATGTTGAGTCTGTATTCTGTGTTCTGTAAGTTATAGGCGTTACGCAGTCAGAATTGGCACCACGGTGAGGTTAAATCACCATGGCGATATCCATCACTAGAACGCAAGTTCAAGTTATTTATTTATACAGCGCTTTTTACAATAGTACATCGTCACAAAGCCTTTAAACCCCCCAAAGAGCAAGCCGAAGCGACAGTGGCAAGAAAAAACTCTGTTATGTTGTTATTTAGGGCGGCACGTGGCTTAGTGGTTAGCACATTCGCCTCTCAGCGCTAGGGATTCCCGGTTCGAATCCCCATCTGGGTGGAGTTTCCATGTTCTCCCCGTGTCTGTGTGGGTTTCCTCCGGGTTCTCCGGTTTCCTCCCACAGTCCAAAAACATGGATCAAGTTAATTAGGTTCTCAAAATTGCCCTATATAGAGTGTATCTGTGTGAGTAAGTGTGTGCCAAGCGATGGATTGGCGCCCTGTCCTGGGTCTATCTGCCCAGCGCCCGAGACGTTCTTCCCTGGATGGGCATGGGGAACCCCACTGCGACCCTAATAGAGAATAAAGCGGAAGATAATGAATGAATGAGTGTTATTATTTAAGGAAGAAACCTTGGGAGGACCAAGACTCCGTGGGGGACTCATCCTCCTTGAGCGGACAAGAAGTGGCGTTTGTTTGTAAAATCAAGTTAAGGTAGGGGGGGCGGGGAGGGGGGGGGTGTAGAAGGTCGTGCAGTACGTTCTGACCAATGGCTTCAAACAACAAACAATTGACAGCAAGAAAAATTTAATCAAAGCTCCACAATCAAAGAACCGATTTACACTTTCCAGCTGTTCAGAACGTCGGTGGAATGTCGACATTCATGACTTAATAAAAATCGAACTCGCGTCCTGTCCTTGAGAAGGAGCTGATCACAATGGGAAGTCACCGGTAGCTCGGTTCTCGTACTGCGGATCTGAATTAATCATCAGTGGTGTGTTATTAATTCAGACATTGTTGTTCAAAGATTAATTCCTCACCACGCTGTGTGCGAATCGCAGCATTCCTCATTGTCCTGTACGTTCTCGTCTGTTTACAGCTCGCTGATGGAAAAAAATACCAGGGAATTTAATTACGATTAAGATGTTATGTATGTATAGATTTGGGGCGGCACGATAGCTTGGTGTTTAGCATGTTCTCCTCTCAGCGCTAGGGATTCCAGGTTCGAATCCCCATCTGGGTGGAGTTTCCATGTTCTCCCCGTGTCCGCGTGGGTTTCCTCCGGGTTCTCCGGTTTCCTTCCACAGTCCAAAAACATGAATCAAGGTCAATGGAATTCTCCAAATTGCACCATATAGTGTGAGTGTGTGTCCATCCTGTCCTGGGTGTATCTGGGTGTAACCCCCCCCCCTCCCCCCCCGCGACCCTAGTAAAGAATAAAGCGGAAGATAATGGATGGATTTATTATTATTATTATTATTATTACTTTTTAATACTCATCCACGGTGGACAGACATGGTTCTTTACTGTACATATGACAATAAAGCTTAAATTCTTGAATTAATATAAACAGAGCCAATTCCCAAAAAGCACTAAGCCACTAAGGCCCCCCGTTGCTTAGCAACCAATGTTCCCATCCAAAACCGGACTAGCTACACATAGCCATGTGTTGGGCCTAATGGCGCCTCATTCCAGTGATTTATTTACAGTAATGCACGCCCTCTTGTGGCTGATTGTTTATTGTTTACTCATGTTGTTAAAAGCAGGCTTGACGGTCAGGTCCACTGTGTCTCCTCCCTTTCCACTTAGAATTTTTTTTTTGGAATTAAAAGTTAAAAAGCGTTCGTGTTCCGAGCAGACGGCGGTTAAATTGGAGAGGGTGGCACAGTCGTTCAAACCTGCAGCTATTTACCAGAGCGCCGCTCGGGTGGGACACTAAGCTTTAATGTACATCCCCGAAACCTCCACCTTGAGTCGGGTTTCTATAGCAACTGAATTCCGGCAGGAGATAAAAGATGGATTTATGATGCTGTGTGACTGATTCAAAACAAAGTAAGTGTTTTTGTGCCAGCACAGAGGGCAAATTGTGTTCTGAAATATCTTACAGCATGGAGGCAGCTCTAAGAATGACTTCGCTCGGAATAATTTTCACTGATGACTGGCATTTTGTTTTGCAGCTGGCTCCCCGACATAATGTGGCGTTAAATAAGCATGATTAGTATGTCTCGAATGCAGAAATGCCGGCTTTTTGGTGTCTTATCTTCGACGTCGACAGACCTCGGCTCTTTTCTTTAATTCTTGAGACCTCTCGAACACCCCACGGTCCCCACGTAGAACGGCTCAAACCTCAAATCATCGTGCCGTGACCTCGGCTTTGTGTGCTTGCCTGAAGAGCAGTGTGTGTGTTATTTATTTATTTTTTGTATTGGGTGACATGGTGGTGCACCGGTTAGAGCGCCGCTATCTCAGCACAAAGGTCCTGGGCTTAACTCCCTGTGAATGAACTGTGGAGCGATGTGTGCACACTGAGGTGGATGTCGGATAGAGTGCACCGTGTTACCACAACACTCGAAATCATCCACCACCCAAATAGAACCTGCTCTGCGTTGGTGCAGTGGAGGTCACAACTATTACGACAACAGAAATAACAGAGTATGCAGCAGTTGTTGAACTTCAAAGTGCATCTATAGGGAACATAGATAGATGACGGTAGATGTAAAGACAGGGTGGTGGTGCTAATAAAAAGGCGTGTGAGTGTATTATACATCATGAGAAACAATAATTAAATGTTAAATACGAAGCAGCTGCGACGCTTCCTCTTTGACGTGGGTGTTTTGCCCGGTGTTAGTGAGGAGGTTAAATTGGGGTCTTGTTGAAATTTGTATCCAAGAAATCATATTCCGCTGTGTTTTGTTTATTAATTATTATTTTTTATTTATTGAATGGATCAAGTTAATTGAGTTCTCAAAATTGCCCCGTTTAGAGTGTGTTTGTGAGTGAGTGTGTGCCCAGCGATGGATTGGCGCCCTGTCCTGGGTCTGTCTGCCCAGCGCCCGAGACGGTCTCCCCTGGATGGGCATGGGGAACCCCACCGCGACCCTAATAGAGGATAAGCGGAAGATAATGAATGAATGAACGAACTAAAGGGTGAACTGAAAGGGAGGCACGGTGGCTTAGTGGTTAGCATGTTCTCTCGGCGTTAGGGATTCCCAGTTCGAATCTCTATCTGGGTGGAGTTTCCATGTTCTCCCCGTGTCCGCGTGGGTTTCCTCCGGGTTCTCCGGTTTCCTCCCACAGTCCAAAAACATGGATCAAGTTAATTGAATTCTTCATATTGCCCCATATAGTGTCTGTGTGAGTGAGTGTGTGTCCAGTGATAGATTGATGTCCTGTCCTGGGTGTATCTGCTCAGCGATCGAAACATTCTCCCCTAGATGGGCATGGGGAACCCTCTCGCCAACCTAGTAAATATAGGGTAAAGCGGAAGACCATCGATGGATGGATGAACTGAAAAAAGATCAACTCAAACTCCAGCCAGTTATGTCTCCTTGAATTTGTTCTAAAATACTTTTAGTGTAACGTGATATTTATTGTGATTTGTGGCTAATGTAAGAGGTTTAGGTGCATTATGAAGCTACACACACACACACACACACACACACACACACTGCATTTACCACGATAGACCATTTGTTTAGTTGACGTACCATGAACACTAAAGGAACAGTTTAACGTTCTTCCCTGGATGGGCATGGGAAACCCCCACCACCCTTGTAGAGGATGAAGCGGGAGATGATGGATGGATGGAACACTCATCACATTTACTTCTATTTCACTTTCTCATCTTCACTGAGAAATTGAAGTATCTTTATTTTTAATGCTTTAACGTTTCTCCTCACAGGAGCAATATTCGATGAGTCGGCCAAAAAGGACGACGAGGTCTTTCGCATGGCGGTGGCGGACCTCAACCTCAACAACGAGATCCTGGAGACGGAGAAAATCACCATTTCGGTGGAGTTTGTGGATGGAAACAACCCTTTCCAGGCGGTGCAGGAAGGTAGGAGTCGGTCCGGTGCTTCGTTCCTTTTGCTTTTACGTGAGCGGAATTAAGCTTCCTCATCCAGAACTTAGAACTGTTGTTAATTAAGATGCTTAAAATAATACAGACTGCAGTCCAACATTCGTATTAAAGCCATATTATATGCCACGATTAATGAAACCAAACTGAATGAGATGGCTGTAAGGAAAATACACCTTTATTAGCTTTTATACACGTAAAGGTTCTATTGATATTTATTCTGTGTGTTTATTTTGGTTTCTCAGAGCCATTTACTTACTCACCTCATTTTATTGATCATAAAGAGGCTTATTGTAAAATCTATTGCTTTAACATATTCAGCATTTACTTTAAATCTTCATTTTAACACTGCGAGGCTTTAACGACTTGATTTTATTGAAATAATCCATTTTTACAAGTTGATTATTAGTCACCTGATGTAAGACTTATGGAAAAAAAAAAGGTTACCTCTTGCTACCTGTGTACCTATTGCATAGTGCCCCGAGCTGGCCTGGGGGCCCCAGACAGGGGCTGGTTATATATTGAATGCAACCACAAATCGTGTGAGCGCCCCCTTTAAATCCTGTGAGGGTCAGTGCTATAAAGTGCAATGACACTTATCAGAATCCCACTTAAAGGGGCCCCTTGAATAATTGCTTAAATTACTGCACTCTTTATATCTCTATAAAAGATTTATATATCTATAAGTCTTATTTTTTAAATGAAATAAGCAAAATGTGGTCGATGGGGCCCCCAAATGTCTTAAAACGTTCCTGTCTGTGTTTAAAATGCTGATAATGCTGTGCTGTAATATGTTAATGATGTTAAAAGTCTTGTTTTTAAAGTGAAGGTAAGTGAATGTAGAGAACAAACACAACGCTCACTGCTTTTGTTTGTAGAGCTGTTTAAAATACGAAACCTTGTGTGCGATTTTCCCACAATTCACTGATTCCGCAGGTTCTTTCTTCTTTAAACAGTTTAGTTTTACTTTCTGTTTGTAGGTTTTTATGATGATGAGATAAAAACACACGCACTCTCTCGTCATTTCTTTTCTTCTTGGATCTGATCTTATAGTTTGGAGAATTTTGCAGTCTGTTCGACATTCTTTTTTTTTTTTTATTTATTTATTTTTTTTAAATGTCACCGCTGTCCTCGTCTGTTGGACGCGTGTCGTTGAGTCATTTGGACTTTGATAACTCATGTATGTGTGGCATCACGTCTTTTGTTTGGCTGACAGTTTCATCACGATGCTCGTCACATGTAAAGATATTGAAATCTGCCGAGCAATGAGAGAAACGCTGTTGCGTCACGGTGACATTTACGACACAAAGAGGAATCATCGTGAAAAGCATGTGCTTTGATTTCTGCTGGAATGTTTTCCGTTTTGATGTAACAATTCATGATTTACAGCCAACCGGCGTCGCTGGGCTTTTGTTCAAATGTTGGAAACTTTTACTGACTTTCACGTTAAGATCGAGGCTGCGTTTAAATCTGCATGTAAACAGGGTTTCAGTGTCGAGAACACGATGCCTAAAATCACACCGTACTAAAAACACATTGGCGAGCGCGTCATCGCCGTCGGACCCAATCAGCCAAATCAAAATGGTCCACATTTTAACTAAATCTAAACTAATCTCCACCCAAGTGAACCACTGAACTGAGCTAGTTTTCCTAATTTTTTTTCAAATTTACTGCACAATTTGTATATGGGTGTCCTTCACTCTTGATTGAACCCCCCCCCCTCCTGCTGAAGGAGGCTGACCCTCCTACTGAGCCTTGGTTCTCATAAGGATTTTTCCTTAACAAAAAAACAAAACACTGCAGTCCATCTGTTTATCTACATACTCTGTGCACTAATCTGTAGGTACCACTGGTTCAAGTTGAGTTCATTAGATTAACACATTATTTATTTTAATTTATTAATTTATTTATTTTTAGTTAGTATGTTCTCCTCTCAGCACTAGGGATTCCCGGTTTGAATCCAAATCTTGGTGGAGTTTCCATGTTCTCCCGTGTCTGTGTGAGTTTCTTCCGGGTTCTCCGCTTTCCTCCCACAGTCCAAAAACATGGATCAAGGTCAACTGAATTCTCCAAATTGCCCCATATAGAGTGTTTCTGTGTGAGTGTGTGTCCAGTGATGGATTGGCGCACTGTCCTGAGTGTATCTAAACAGCCCCCCCTACCCCTCGCTTAGTAGAGGATAAGCGGAAGATATTGTATGGATTATCTTGATATTTGAACGTGAAAGTCATTAAAAAAAAAGCATTTTATTTTCTTGCTCGTTGAGGGTACAGGCTGGGAACACTGTAAGGCTGCTTTGTGACAATTTGCTGTTATAAAAAAAAACAAAAAAAAACGTTAAATAAATAAATGAACACCAATTGAACCAAGTGGTACCTTCAGGTTAGTGTATGCAGCTGAACAGATGGACTGCAGTGTGTAACTAAAACTACAAAGACATTTTAATGTGAAAGTTAAGTTTGAGTCTTTTTTTTATATACTTTGCTTTTAAATAAGCTCATCCAACTGATTGAAGTCCTCAGGATGAAGCTGGAGATTGAACTGCGCAGGGTTTAGATCCCGCTGATCTTTTTGCATCACATCAAAATTCACAATAGCGTCGGTTCACCACCTCCAGCACTTTTGACAGGATTCCTGACTGAACAAGTCTTTATATGAGACTGAGATAGTCTCTGAATACCAAACAGTGGAGAGAGGCTTCGGCAGGAAGCTTTTGGAAATGGAAAATAAAAAGGATGTACCACCCAGTGTGGCTTTCACAACAAACACCAAGAGATGTTTCCACTCTATTCACTCGTGTCACTCAAGGTTTTCCCTTTTCTTTTATATAGTCTTCCTCTTAGTCTTGACTCTTCAAGCTCTCTGAATCTACACTCTGCTTTATTTTAGCTCTAATCCTTTTAATTACTTATATTAATGTTGTGCCTTGATCACTTTCAAGAAAAAAAGTATAAAATTCAGACGCTTTCAAATATTTAATGAAGGCCCTGCTCTCCATGTCCCATTACATAAAGACCAAAAAACATTATGTAATGCTTTCAGAACATTCCACATTCTGTCTCGCACCCTTTCTGTTTTCATGTTGTAAGTGAAACATATTCAGTTATCAGACATGAAAGAGTCCCGGGGCCTTAATCTCAACGTGAGTTATTGATATTCAGTGATATGTATATTACCTTTTAACGAACAAAATTACCTACTGATCGAGAATACAAAACAATTTCTCAGCCTGGGAATGAAATCGTGATCTTGCAGTTATATGTATGGCGTTGAGAACGCAGGGCTTAAAGTGGTGTCTGTGTTTGACATGGTGTCCCAACCATACACAACTATAAATACATCTAATAACATGATGGACACACCTCCTGTCTTATTCCTCCACTTATCATACAGATGGACTTTGTAGTTCTATAATTCCAGATTGTAGTCCATCTGTGTTCTGTGTTGTTGTTCGTCCCCTGTTGGTCCTCCATCACAGAACAGGTATCATTTGGGTGGTGGATTGTTTATTGTCAGTTCTGCAGTGACACTGATGTGGTGAGGGGGTTAGTTTGTAGTTTCATTTCTCCACCTCAGTGACACTGCTGGGATAGGACTAATGCCCCCACCCAATAACCCCTGCTCTGTGGTGGTACTATTGGGGTTCTGAGCATTAGAACAGAGTACACAGTATGTACTGTAGAACACAGATGGACTACAGAGTGGAATTGTAGAACTACAAAGTCCATCTTTACAAACTTTTGTCCAAATGTGTTGTGTTCAAACGTTGGTACTGTGTACATCACTGTCATTCCAGTTTTTGTTAGAATTAATGATTATAAAATGATTTACTGTAAGACACGACACCACCAGCTGTGTGTTGCTTATAGAAATGGTATTTAGTTTTAGTTAATTCATGCGTTTAATTGTAAATACGTCTCAGAATGGCAGAACGTGAGCCTTGGCTCCGGTTGTGGGGGCAGGAATGGCTCGTGTCGACTTGGTTACTGAAGCAGGATCTGGGTGTCAAGATTTTAGACTTACTGCTTACTTGCATTTCGCTGATTTGTTTCCACCTCTGCCGGCTCGGTGGCAGTGGGCTGTAGTGTTCTGGCATCTGTTAAACCCGGATTAGTCTGTCAAACTGTTGAAGTCCAGTCCAGTTCCCTGCGAGTGTACTTTCTGCCTCGTGGTCATTTTAGATTTGTCACTTAATAAAACTCCAAATCGAAAGTTGTTGTCCCGACCTCTGGAACTGTCAGTGGAATGGAACCCGAGTCGGCTGACAGCCATGTCCGACTCCAGGAAGCACGATCAGACATTGGTTAGACGCACAGCACTGAGATCCTGGGCCTGAGGTGTTTATATTTATTTTAGTGTCCTTCTACAGTCCCAAAACCCCCAAAACACGTGAGCAGGTTTAAATTGGTCATTGGTGTCTAAGATGACCAGCAACCTGTTCAGGGTGTTTTCCTGAGTGTCGCCCTCTGCAGCTTGTGAGACCTGCTGTTCATATGGATTCAGTTCTCTAACAGAACGTGTACAGAACTCGACTGAAGGAATTTTAACAGTGAAATAATCCAGAAATGCTATTCAGTGACCTATTCACGAACACATATGTGAAAAATCTTCGGTAATACATACATAGTGTGTGTGTATGTGTGTGTGTGTATGTGTATATATATATATATATATATATATATATATATATATATATATATATATATATATATATATATATTTTTTTTTTAATTTTATATATAAATTTTCTCTGCCCACTTACACTATTCATATATATGTATATATATGTATATGTGTGTGTGTATATATATAGATAGATAAATAGATAGATATATTTGTGTGTGTGTGTATATATGTGTGTGTTTCATTTGAGTTCATTCTTAAAGGCCCTTTGATGGAGAACTCTACTTAAATGCATAATAGCGTCCGTGTTGAAGCATAGAGGACTGTTTTCATGCGACCTTTGTTCATTGCAATCCTTTTAAATGGCGGATAATTTCAGGGACTCTTTTATGCTCTTAGTCATGTCTCGTCTTCAATACAAATTGGAGTTTGCGTCGCGTTATTGCTGACCTGAAGCGGGTCTGTGGGACTGCGTTAATGAATCTGCTTCCTGATCTGAGGGACCCGTACTCTTCTCACTGGCCTGTTGGCAGCCTCCTTTATGTTTTTCATGTTTGTTTGAAGAAATCTCTTTGAAAGAGCCTAATTACAGGTGTACATGTGTTATGGTTCAGCTTGAGAACCGATGCTTGAGCTTTCCATGGGTACCTGATTCCAGACCTTGTTATACAGTCCTCATTTACTTAAACATCTGTTCAGCTTCCTGCTGCGCTACCACGCTGCCTTTTCTGCTAAATCCCCACCGTTCCTCTTCAGTTCAGTCGGACCTGCTCAGGCTCGGATCTGCCACTTTAACTTTGTTTTTCTTTAATCTTTCTCTATATACGTATAAATCTATATATCAAAAATGTGCATTTGTTCCCAATACGAATCCACATGTTGCTTCCATTACCATTGCATTTGATATACGTACTCTTTAGCACCCTGCGTAGTTTTATATTCTCCTTATATTCAACCACCAAGCAGCGGCTCAAGCGCCTTTATTTTAGTAATCTTTAGCAAGACGTCAGACACGTACCTTGAAGCTTGATTTCGGGAGCATCACTGTGTCTTTGCTATTATTATGACTAGGAATGAGACGATTAATCACAAATAAGGTACAATTAAGTAATTATAAGACAGTCATAACGTTGGCAAGACGACATTCATAGAATCGATGTGTATTTTTATAACAAGTGGTGCAACTCGCATGGAACAACTAAAAGTTCTACTTACAGTAGAACTCATAATTTTTTTTTTTATGAATATGAATAAGGGACACAGTTTTTATTTTGAACTTGATTTTTACGAAATAATTGTATATTTTTTAATAATATCTGGCGGAAACGTTGCATTAAATGTTGGTGGTTACATCAAATAAATAAACATATCGCATAATAACCGGATCATCATCGATCCGTTATGTTCCGCTTTATCCTCTATTAGGGTTAATCGAGGATAAAGCGGGAAGGTTCCCCCATGCCCATCCAGGGGAGAACATTTTCGCCGCTGGGCAGATACACCCAAGACAGGACGCTGATCTGTCACTGGACACACACACTCACACAAACACACTCCATATGGGGCATTTTGGAGAATCAATTTGACTTGATCCATGTTTTTCGACTGTGGGAGGAAACCTATGCAGACACGGGGAGAACATGGAAACTCCAGCCAGATTGGAATTGGAACCGGGAATCCCTAGTGCTGAGAGAACATGCTAAACCACTAAGCCACCGTGCCGCCCTCCATATCATGATTATTATAATAATAATCTATATATCTAATCTATAATAATAATCTGTAATCGTCGCATCCCTAATTATGTACTGATCCGTGGGCATGTCACATGCCATGTTCTGTTCGGTTCTGGTACTGCTGCTGGCTTTTTAAAAATGTATTTTATTTATTTTTTTGACATTGAAAATTGCGTTTACACCCCATGTGCCAAATCTGTGATCACAAGGACTACAGAATGACTTCAGTGGCCTTCAGTGGGTCGTCCTTGGGGTTTTCACGGCTCAATCAATTTTCACCAAGTTTCCAAACTGTTCACTCAAACAAGGCTGTGTTCCCTCACTGCGGCTTCAAGGTACCGACTCTCTGGCATGTTGGGCGGTTTGTAGCAATGCTCTGTTTGTGCTCAGCTGTATATGAGTTACAGCGCAGAGGGGACATCTCCACATCGGTCCATACTTACACTTACTTATAGAAGTATTCCATTAGTTGTTCGACCACAATCTGGAAACAATGTGTCTATTAATCCCAAGTGATCTAGACCATGTGAGAATGAGGGGTTCGGGGGTGTGCACTCCTCTGAATGAACTGTGCTCGAGAACGTTTCATCTTCCCGGTGTCGACTCCGCCGGCAGATCAAGCGAAACCGTTCCTTTCAATTCGGAGGTGTCAGGAGTTTTTTTTTTTTCCCCTTTTCTTCTTCCTCATACACATGCACCGGCAGCATTTTGCCCGGTCAGATCGGTTTCCTTTGCTGTCAACTCCTTATTGTACACGAGTGTGTGTGGGAGGGAAAGTGAGGGGGGGGGGTATTTTTCCATCAGTGGTATTTCTGATCCCTAAACAGACCCTGACAATTTTCAAATTCACGCTTGTAATTCAGAAGTGATTGAACATGAATGCACCTTTTTAGGCCTGTTCTCTGAGCGTTCCTCTCAGCTGTCTGGGAACTTTTTTGTTTGCCGAATGAAAAGGGCAGCGGCGGCAGACTGGAGCGGCCGACAGAATGATGAGATGAGTCTGGTTTGAAAACTTCCATCTTCGTGAGATGCATGATGAGAGATCAGACTGTGAATGTGTTCTAAACAAACCAGCCGATCTGCCCATACGGTTATATATACTATATAATTATTATATTATATGTTTTATAATCATCCACCCGTCCATTACATTCTGCTTAATCTTATAGCAGTGTCTAGGCCCATACCCATGCAGAGGAGAACATTCTGGGTGCTGATCTATCGATGGGCACACACTCACTCACACAGGCACACACTATATAGGGGCATTTTAGAGCAGCTAATTCACCTTGAATCCACATTTTTAGACTGTTGGAGGAAACGGAAGGAAACCCACTTGGATACGGTGAGAACATGGAAACTTTACACAGATTTGGATTTAATCCTGGATTAAATCCTAAAACCCCCGAGGTGGAGGTGCTAACCACTACACCAGCGTGCTGCCCTATTATTATTATTATTATTATTATTATTATTTTTTTTTTTTTTAATTAATTAATTTATTTATTTTTGTTATTATTAGACTTATTATTATTAGTAGCAGTATTATTGTTGGTGTTATTGTTATTGTAATAATAATTAAATATTAAAATAAAATATTATTATTATTATTATTATTATTATTACACCTTACAGCCCCCTCTGGAGCAACAAGAGGCCTTGCTTAAGGGCCCACATTGACAGCTTTGGTGAACTTGGGATTGAACCCTCAACCTTCAGATTGATGATCCTCCACCCTAATCACACTCTTGTTTAAGGATGCATGCTCCTCCACACTAGTCAACCAACCATGCGTTTATAGACATAAAGCAGTTATGCTGTAACAAAAAATAGGCCTTCCCCAAACTTTTTCCACTGTTAAAAGCTTATTGATGTCTGAAATGTAAAATAGCCTGGTGTTTCTTCCTGTAGCAACTTTAAAAACTGGTGTGTAATTATTTTTTATTACAGTATTCATTTCTGTATTATTATGCAAATTAGAGGGATTAACTTACCCAAGGTAAACTTGTCATCTAATATTTAACTAATTAACCAGCCTCTCTTTGTTCTTGCCTCAGCCGCCACGAACTGTGTAACTGTAGAAAGTCATTACACAGTGTGTTGCACACACCATGCTCATACACACCGCGCTGTAGTGCTTCTCTGAGATCATTCAGGTTCTCTCAGGTTCTGTTGTGCTTCATAATGAACGTTCAGAAGAACCATTTTGATTCGACAAGCTACATTTTTCATCCTCTTTGCCGTTTGTTTGCTCACCGATGCCACTGCGGTGTTTATTAAATGGATTTAGTGTTTAGAGTTGTGTAGGAGATTTATACTCTGAAACAAAAAAAATCAAGGTCTTGAGAGACAAATGGGAAACGTCCTTTACATAATGCAAATAAAAATGTAACACATTTTGTGGAAATGAACGGGCTGCGGAAATGCAAAGGAAAAGTTACGAAAAACAAGAAATTAAACACATAAAACATTAAAAACTTTCACTGAATTAAATATAAAACCGTAATAAAAATAAGTAAGTAATACGGACACAGACGCTCATTAAAAGCATGTTGTAGGCGGTCTGTATTTATTTCTTTTGATTTTATATGTTCTGTGTTTTATTGTTTTTATTACGGCAGGCGGTTCTCTTTTGGGGGAACCACATGCTAACGCTTGTTCAAAAGCAAGAAAAAAAAATGCTTCAAATGAAGCTGTTAGAATAAAAAATGCATTAGATTTTGATAATTTAGTGAATTAAATTCAAATATTCATCAAGAGGCCTATTAATAATCAAATTACCTTATTTATGTTTATTTAATGAACAGTAATTATAATTGCGGCGTTTTTCAGTGGAACTGTAACTATCATTAATTCATTTATTTTCTGAGCTGCTTATCCTAATTGGGGTTGCAGGCAACGCTGGAGATAATCTCAGTGCTCATAGAAAGAGAGAGAGGGAAGGGGAACGAGCGAGGGCGAGGGAGAGCAGTTACGGAGGTCACAGGGACAAGTTGCCAGTTCATAGCATTCACAACAAGGGCACTGAAGTGTGTTTAGTTGACTTGACAGTGGAACATCCATCCATTATCTTCTGCTTTATCCTCTACTAGGGTCATGTGTGTGTGTGTGTGTGTGGGGGGGGTTTCCCATGTCTATCCAGGGGAGAACGTTTCGGGCGCTGGGCAGATACACCCAGGACAAGATGCCAATCTATCACTGGGCACACACTCACTCACACACACACTCTATATGGGGCAATTTGAAGAATTCAATTGACTTGACTCCATGTTTTTGGACTGTGGGAGGAAACCGGAGAACCCGGAGGAAACCCACCCGGACACGGGGAGAACATGTAAACTCCACACAGATTGTGATTCGAACCGGGAATCCCTGGCACTAAGAGGAGAACATGCTAAACCACAAAGCCACCGTGCCACCTGACAGTGGAACTTGAGCTCGTAAAAAACATGAAATCGTGGAGAGAACATGCAAACTTCACACAGAGGCGATATTGTCCATACTGCTTTGTAAGCAAACCCTGAACTTCTATACAATTGAAGAATTCAAAGTGTAGTAATTCTGTGGCTTAGTGGTTGGCATGTTCTCCTCTCAGCACTGGGGATCCAGGTTCGAATCCCAATCTGGGTGGAGTTTCCATGTTTTCCCCGTGTCTGCATGGGTTTCCTCCGGGTTCTCCGGTTTCCTGCTACAACGAATGTTACACTGTTGACTTATTTACACATGCAATAAAAATGACGATAAAACGTTCTTGAATCTTGAGAAGATTCATCTGAATGAACAGAATGCAGCGTGTCCTCGGTGAAAAGTATGGACCAAAGCACTCGTCTCTCATATTCTAAGGTACAGAATGTAAATGAGGGACACTATTAAGACCTGCAGAATATTTAAATGACTGTATATTCTTTCGCATTTTAAAGCAGCATTTTACAGAGATGTGCCTTAAGTTCCTCCGCCGAGGAAAAAGTGCCCAATTAGGGGTCGGTGGGATTTAGGTTGGTTTGATTGAGGACCGCTGAATCCTCCCATCTTTTGTCTTTCCTTCATTTCATCGATGCCACCATCCATTTTTTATATTTATAGATGAATTTCGGGTCGTTCCTCAGCTCCCGTTGTGTAAAGCCGGCCGCAGGATGCGTTTTATTTGGGGTTCTGTGGAAATGAGAGTAAATCTTTGCTCTTTTTTAATGACAAGATCAATATCTGCAACCATGTGTTGAAGGGTGGCATTTATGACTCACGGCTTCCATTTCCAGAGCCGCTGCTATTAAAGAAAGCCTCTTTTCTCCAGGATGTTTTGTCTTACGCCGCGTCATGTGACCTGTAAACAAAGTTTTGGATTCGGAAGTTGTCCATCCATCCATCATCTTCTGCTTTATCCTCTATGCTTTATTCTCTTTGTCCCATGCCCATTCAGGAGAGAACGTTTCGGGCGCTGGGCAGACACACCCAGGACAGGACGCCAATCTATCACTGGGCACACACTCACTTACACACACACTCTATATGGGGCAATTTGGAGAATTCAATTGACCTTGATCCATGTTTTTGGACTGTGTGAGGAAACCGGAGAACCCAAAGAAAACCCATGCAGCCATGGGGAGAACATGCAAACTTGACCCAGATTGGGATTCAAACCAGGAATCCCTAGTGGAGAACATGAGAGGAGAACATGCCAACCCCTAAACCAGCGTGCGGCCCTACAGTGGGTTCCATCTATCCATACGTTATCTTCTGCTTTGTCCTCTATTAGGGTCACGGGGGGGGGGTGTTCCCCATGCCCATCCAGGGGAGAACGTTTTGGACGCTGGGCAGATACACCCAGGACAGGGCGCCAATCTATCACTGGACACAGTCACTCACAAAGACACACACTATATGGGGCAATTTGGAGAATTTAATTGACCTTGATTCGTGATTTTGTCGGAGGAAACCGGAGAACCATTCGGAAGTTATATTTCAAGACATTTCGAGGTATTGGATTTTTCTCCTCTGGTTTTTTAGAGGCATTGGTGATTCAGTATGCATTGTGGGTAATGTTATTTTAAAGATGTTACCATGACGGGGGGGGTTACTGAGATGGCACCACTCTGGCATTCGGAACTGGAACAGTGAGAACTGATTAAACCTATTCACCCAAAGAAGGCAATTTCCGCTGCGCCTAAATATTTTAGAGGCGGATACAGCGCGGCTTCATGCGTTTGTTCCCGTTGTTTTCATTTGATCTCCTAACTTTATGGGAGTCGTTCATCAAAAGGTGCCGCCCATCAATAATTTATTTTCTGGGTCGGTCTTGCACTATTTATACATTTAAATTTATACATTATTTAGATTTTTTTTTTTTTTTTTTTTTTTTTCCCCTGGAACGATCGTCCCATCTACCGGATTTATAGTTTTTCGTTTGCTGGGTTGCCGCCCCCTGCTGTGACCTCAGATTCCCTCGCATGCGCCGGTGTTCCTCTCCTAAAAGTCCCCCGTATAATTGGCAGGCTCGCTGAGGAATAGCCTCCATCCGATCGCCCCACTCCTAATCAATAGGGGAGGTGGCGTCCCGCGGCGGGGCTGAAATCTGTTATAAAACGGCAGTATGACGGCATTCTGCAGCTGACAGCCCCGCCGCGGGACACCACCCGAGGAGCCCGGCCTTGCAGATCGCCGAATTTGGC
Organism: Corydoras maculifer; assembly: GCA_019802435.1. Lineage (NCBI taxonomy): Eukaryota > Metazoa > Chordata > Actinopteri > Siluriformes > Callichthyidae > Corydoras > Corydoras maculifer. The sequence goes on from JAFMOD010000508.1 coordinate 526,395, forward strand.
ACGTCCTAAATGGACGACCCATTCTCTCACGGTTTTCCCATGAAGGACGGAGGACCGTGTCTTTGTGGTTCTATAAAGCGCCTGACGGATCGTCTCCAGCGCAGCGGCGTCCGAGAGTTTCCTGCTTCTGATGAGAGGTCTCGGCTTGAGTTTGAACCCTGAACTTGGCCCCTGTCTGTCGGAAATGCCCCCTGCTGGGCAGCCAGATCCCGAGGTTCTGCGGCAGCCGCGGCTTTGTCTTTCACAACGGTCGACTGTAATCTCTCAAGAAATAGATTTTGGAAATAAGCTGAATTTCGGCGTGGGGTGGGGGGGTGGGGGGGTTCTGTGAAGTCTTCTCCGCCGGCAGCATCATTTAGCCTTGCAGAAAGAGGCTCAGCCCCTGCACTCCACCTCCTCCATCAATGATTTAAACTGCTGAAAACCTGCCCGAATAAGGGTGTGTGTGTGTGTCAGGAGGGGTAATACTTTGATTGCCCCAGAGAGAGCAGGAGATGGAAAGAAGTAATGCTTTCAAAACAAAAGCAGCAATGACTCAATAAAGAAAAGCTTCTTGTAGTGAAATTTTATTGGTTATGTGTGATGTATGATGGTTCTCCACTTTGCCAAAATGCTCCACCGTCTGGAACAAGTTCTGCATCGGATCTGAGCCGCAATAGAACCGAGCCAAATGGGTTCCGCCAAATGGGTTCCGCTAAACCTTTTTTTTTTTTTAATTAATAATGTTGCCATAATTAATTTGTGTGTGTGTGTGTTTACTCACTTGCACGTGTGTAAGAAGGGAAAAAAAGGTCAGTGATGGTGTATGTGTGGCGTTTTTTTCTATATGTGCATGTGTGTGTACATGTGAGCAAGTGCATTCAGAGAAAGAAAGTGTGATGTAGTGTGTGTTTGTGTGGGGTTGTGTATGCATGCATACACACTAGTGTGCAAAAGGAAAAAAGAGTGTAAAGTACTGTGTGAGTATGTTGTGGTAAGTGTGTCTGTGTGGTATGTAGGTATAGTATTAGGAAAGAAAAGTGCGTGGTTCTGTGCATGTATGTGTAGAGTTGTGTGTGTGTGTGTATTTGTATTTGTGTAAGCAAGAGGAAAGGAAATTTGCATGGGTGTGTATGTGTGTGTGTGCGCACAAATGCATGCACTGTGCATGATAGTGCACCTGTACTTGGCATGTGTGTGTGTGTGTTTGCATTGAGGTAAATGTATTTGTTCATGCACATGCAAATGTGTTCAGGATCACGTGTGTGTATGAGAGAGAGAGAGAGCGAGAGATGGTGAGCATTCAGGATCATGTGTGTATCTGAATGTGCATGGAAATCCAGTGTCACTCAGTGTGTGGGTACTATACACGCGTGTGTGTGTGTAAGAGAGAGAGAAAGAGTGTGTTTAGGATCATGTGTGTATCTGCGTACATCCGTGTCATTCAGTGTGTGGGTACTATACACGTGTGTGTGTGTGTGTGTGTGTGTGTGTGTGTGTGTGTGTGAGTGAGAGTGTGAGAGAGTGTTTAGGATCATGTGTGTATCTGCGTACATCCGTGTCATTCAGTGTG
>JAFMOD010000508.1:528178-530678 GCA_019802435.1 Corydoras maculifer
GTTTAGGATCATGTGTGTATCTGCGTACATCCGTGTCATTCAGTGTGTGAGTACTATACACGTGTGTGTGTGTGTGAGAGAGAGAGAGAGAAAGAGTTTGTTTAGGATAATGTGTGTATCTGAATGTGCATGGACACCAGTGTCACTGTGTGCGTGTGTGTGTGTGTGTGTGTGTGAGAGAGAAAGAGTGTGTTTAGGATCATGTGTGTATCTGTGTACACCCGTGTCATTCAGTGTGTGAGTACTATACACGTGTGTGTGTGTGTGTGTGTGTGTGAGAGAGAGAGAGAAAGAGTTTGTTTAGGATCATGTGTGTATCTGAATGTGCATGGACACCAGTGTCACTGTGTGCGTGTGTGTGTGTGTGTGTGTGTGTGTGTGAGCACTATGTGTGTGTGTGCGCACCTGCTTGTTTTTTCTCGACCCCCTCAGTTTGCCGTTGTCCAAAGTACAGAGATGCTTTCAGTGACCCGACGCCCCGGGGCTAAAGCGGCCGCCTCCAGCTCTCTGAGCCGATCCATCTCGCGTTCTCGCCGCCTCTCTCACGCCGTTCTCTTCTTTCTTTCTGCACTTTCCCTGCGAGCGCGGCCGAGGCCCAAACGCCGTCGCTTATCTGTCCCCCAGCGTTCCTCCTCAACCTCCATCACGCTCTTTCAAAGTCACCCGATGGCCGCCGTCACCATTTCGAGCCCAATCTATGCTACTTGTTGTGAGGAGCCGAATGAAGCGTTCCCGGCCCGCCGCCTCGCCACCGACCCGGTTCTGAAAATCGAGGGCTGGCCCGCCTCGCTCCTCCAAGTGCTTTAGAGGAATACGAATCAGCACGCGCTCATCATCCAATCGATCTGTATCCGTTTAAGGAATCGTAATAACCAAACTGTTGTTATTTAGACGTTCTTCGATCCTTTTCATGCGGCATCATCGAGCATTTCACCGAACCCGGAGCAGCGCATCACGCCGAGCACTTTCCCCAAACAAGATAATCGCTTATTACAGATGTCAATCGCTGGTGTCACACCGTGTTATCATTTTTACAGTTTTATTTTCATATTCAGGCTTTGAGTTTGGTTCTGTGAGGGTTTTGGGGGGGGGGGGGCATTTTGGTTGTTGGGCAGATACACCCAGGATAGGGTGCCAATCCATCACTGGGTGAGGCTAACCCTAACTCACACACACACACACACACTCTATATGGGGCAATTTGGAGAAAGCAATTGAACTTGATCCATGTTTTTGGACCGTGGAAGGAAACCTGAGAACCCGGAGGAAACCCATGGGGACTCGGCGAGAACATGGAAACTTCACCCAGATTGGGATTCGAACCGGGAATCCCTAATGCTGAGAGGAGAACATGCTAAACCACTAAGCCACCGTGCCGCCCTGATTTTCTTTTACAGTTCTTTTACAAAAACATGGATTCAAGGTGAATTGGCTGCTCCAAAATGCTCCTATATAGGGTGTGTGACATGTGAGCGAGTGTGTGCCAAGCCATCTATCGACTGCCGCCCTCTCCTGGGCCCAAACCCAGAAACATTGACGTGAATCGATGCATGTGATTCAGTCCGGTTGAATCACGAACGATTCCGAGCCGTGCTTTTTTATTTTATTCGTTCGGGTTTGGATTGCGCTTCGTTTGGTTTGATGGGTTTAATTGGATGTCTATCTCGGGTTAATATCGATGACCTTGCTGAAGGTGCACCTCCAGCAGGAGTAATAGTCTTGGTTGGTTTGTCCTGAGGATAATGGAGGTATTAAAGAAAGCGCCATCGATCAGTCCGCTCACGCCCGGAGTTCAGGGTGTCGCCGTCACGGTGGAGGTGGGCGGGTTCCATCCATCCATTATCTTCCGCTTGTCCGGGGCTCGGGTCACGGGGGCAGCAACCGAAGTAGGGAGACTCGGACCTCCCTCGTCCCAGCCACTTCCACCAGCTCGACTGGGGGAACCCAGAGGTGTTCTCAGACCCGCTGGGAGATATAATCCCTCCAGCGTGTCCTGGGTCTTCCCTGGGGTCTCCTCCCAGCTGGACTTGCCTAAAACACCTCCCAAAGGAGGTTCCCAGGAGGCATTCTTACCAGGTGCCCGAACCACCTCAACTACCGGCTCTACTCCGAGTCTCTCCCGGATGACCGAGCTCCTCACCCTCTCTAAGGGAGAGCCCAGACACCCTGCCCACAACCCATTCCGTCCACTTGTATTGGCGATCTTGTTCTTTCGGTCATTACCCGACGCTCATGACCATGGGTGAGGGTCGGAACGTAGATCGACCGCTAAATCGAGAACCTTGCCTTATGGCTTAGCTTCTATTTCACCACAACACACCGGTATTGAGTCCGCTGATCCTGCACCGATCCATCTGTCACTCACGCTCCATCGTCCCATCAATCGGGAGCAAGACTCCGAGATACTTAAACTGGGAGGGTTCCTTAAAGAAATGACTTTTTATTTAATTTTTTTTATTGATCATGTCGAAGCCGCAGCACAGGAAGCCTTCCGCCACCG
>JAFMOD010000508.1:533178-550384 GCA_019802435.1 Corydoras maculifer
CGGAGAACCCGGAGGAAACCCACACAGACACAGGGAGAACATGGAAACTCCACCCAGATGGGGATTCGAACCGGGACTCCCTAGAGCTGAGGAGAACATGCTAACCATCAAGCCACCGTGCTTCCCCTGGTGTTGGGGATCCGGGTCAGATTTGAAGTTTTCATGTCCGTCCCGTGTTTTCTTTTTGTTCTCTGGTTTCCACCCACATTAGAGCGCAAGTTCCATTCTTGCCTTTATAGTATCTTATATTTTGAAATTGTTAAATACGGGTCACATGATCACCACACGATATGTACATTAGTGACCTACACTGTTGATGCTGCCCGGTCGCTCAAGGAGGATGAGTCCCCCACTGAGCCCCGGTTCCCACAAGGTTCCTTCCTTAAAATAACAGGGAGTTTTGTCTTGCCACTGTCGCTTTGGCTTGATCTTTGGGGGTTCAAAGGCTTTTAACTCTGTAAAGCTGCTATGTGACGATGTGCTATTGTAAAACAACACTATATAATGAATTACTCTAACATTCCAAATCTGATTCAAGGTAAATGGGCTGCTCCTAATTGCCCCCATGTAATGATGTATGGTTTTATGTCAAATAACCTGAGGGTTGAGACACGGTGGATCACACAGCATTAACAGTGTGTTACATCAATGTACAGATTATTAAATGATCATGTGTCCGTCAGAACGGTATCGGTACCCAACGCTTAAACCGCTAAACCAATCAGCCGCCTTAATCCCGAATCACAGATTAAATCCTCAAATCCCCACAAATGTCTATAATGTTTACCAAGTGCAGACATTAACATCAAACATTTGCATGTAACAGAAATGTCTGTCTGTGTGAGAGGTTGTTAATTATCGGACTTCGTTAATGTGACGAGCGTACCTTTGTATTCACGAAGACCCCGCGGTGAGGATCTGAAGAGATCCAGTAGAGCCTTAAATCCACTTCTCTTGCGCAGAACATAAAGGAACGTCTGGTTGTTTATAGTCAACGGTTTTCTGAGCGACCTCTGAACCGTACTGCGGGACTCCCGCCGCAGGGCATCGCAGAGGTGGAGGCTGAGGTGTTGAGAAACACGGGGCAGATTGATGAGAGTCACGACGAGGAAAGGTTGAGTGTTCAGATGCCCTTTATGAAGACTGGAGATGGGCTCGTTTACCTGTTCAATGGTTTTTACGAAGAGATCAACAAACGTAAAAGATTTTTTTAAAAAGACCTTAAAATGTAAATTAATTTATTTAAATGAAATACTTTTTGGAAGGTTGTGTTTTGTGGGTGGTTGAAGTGTTGGATGGTTGTGGTTTGTGAGTGTTTTGTGTATGGATGAATTGTGTGAGTGTTTTGTGTATGGATGAATTGTGTGAGTGTTTTGTGGATGGATGAATTGTGGGGTGGATGGTTGTGTAAGTGTTTTGTGAATGGATGAATTGTGTGAGTGAATTGTGTGAGTGTTTTGTGGATGGATGAATTGTGTGAGTATTTTATGGATGGATGGATGAATTGTGGGGTGGATGGTTGTGTGAGTGTTTTGTGGATGGATGAATTGTGTGAGTGTTTTGTGGATGGATGAATTGTGGGGTGGATGGTTGTGTGAGTGTTTTGTGAATGAGTGAATTGTGTGAGTGTTTTGTCGATGGATGGATGGATGAATTGTGTGAGTATTTTATGGATGGATGGATGAATTGTGGGGTGGATGGTTGTGAGTGTTTTGTGGATGGATGAATTGTGTGAGTGTTTTGTGGATGGATGAATTGTGGGGTGGATAGTTATGTGAGTGTTTTGTGGATGGATGAATTGTGTGAGTGTTTTGTTGATGGATGAATTGTTGTTGGGTGGATGGTTGTGTTTTGAAGGTGGTTAAAGTGTTGGATGGTTGTGGTTTGTGGGTGGTTTGGTGGATGGATGAATTTTGTGAGTGTTTTATGGATGGAGGAAAATTGGAGGTGTGGTGGAGATCCTTTCAGCTTCATGTCGCTTCACCTCACTCCCCCTTTAACCGTTTACACCCCTATTGGAGGTCGTGTACCGTGTCCCTTCACCCCCCGCCTCCGTGCTGATTCTGTTCATTACGGTTTTCTGTCGGCCGCCCGAACCACGTCCTCTCCTCCCCCCGGCCGTGTGACGGCGTCCCGGTGGAGTGCTGATTAAACTCTGGATGATTCCACGGCGCTCTCGTTCTCTGAGGGTGTATTATCTCGAGCATCACTCAGACAAACTTTGTAATCAGAGGGTGTAATAGCATTTCCACTTTTAAGCGAGCGTCCCTGAACAGTGGAGGCCGGTCTCAGAGGGTGGAAGCTCCATCGAGTCTCAGGACTGGGGGCTAAATGGCCGCCGTTGGTTCCCACGTCATTATTCTCTTCCGTTTTCTCCTTCCCGAATTTACTTAACACTCCATATGTTATCCACGTTGTGTCAACTTAATTGAAACTTACTGCTGTATCTTGAAGTCGTTTCACTAGAATGCTTTAAATGGCAGTTTTGGGGATTTCGTTTTGAGTCATCGTTAGTTCATTTGTTTACTATTCTACGTTTTGTACCTCACTCCTGGGGTTCCGCATTCGCATTATTTGATTTGGCGTGGTGGTTAGCATGTCCGCCTCTCAGAAATCCAAATTCAAATCCGAGGTGGAGTTTTCATGTCCTCCCTGTGTCCATGTGGGTTTCCTCCACGTTCTCCGGTTTTCTCCCACAGTCCAAAAACATGGATTAAAAATGAATGGGCTGCTCTAAATAGTAGAAGACCAGTGTTATATCTTGGTCATGATGCATTGGCTGCTTTAAATTGCCTTTATGTAAATTGCCCCTATATAATGTGTGTGTGGGTGAGTGAGTTTGCCCAGCGATGGATTGAGGCCTGTCCTAGGTGTATCTGCTCACCGCCCAAGACGTTCTCCCCTTGACCCTAGTAGAAGACCAGTGTTATATCTTGGTCATGATGCATTGGCTGCTTTAAATTGCCTTTATGTAAATTGCCCCTATATAATGTGTGTGTGGGTGAGTGAGTTTGCCCAGCGATGGATTGAGGCCTGTCCTAGGTATATCTGCTCACCGCCCAAGACGTTCTCCCCTTGACCCTAGTAGAAGACCAGTGTTATATCTTGGTCATGATGCATTGTCTACTTTTAAATTGCCTTTATGTAAATTGCCCCTATATAGTGTGTGTGTGTGTGTGTGTCTGGGTGAGTGTGTGTGGCCAGTGATGGATTGGGGCCTGTCCTGGGTGTATCTGGCCACCGCCCGAAATGTTCTCCCCATGACCCTAGTAGAAGACCAGTTTTATATCTTGGTCATGATGCAATGGTTGCTTTAAATTGCTTTTATTTGAATTGCCCCTATATAATGTGTGTGTGTGAATGAATGTGTGCCCAGCGATGGATTGGCGTCCTGTCCTTGGTGTATCTGCCCTCTCCATCACACGACCCTACGAAAGAATTAAGGGGAAGAAAATGAGATCATGTTTGAAGGTTAATTTATTTATAAAAATCTTTTTGTAAGGGCGGCATGGTGGCTTAGTGGTTTAGCATGTTCTCCTCTCAGTGTTAGGGATTCCAAGTTTGAATCCCAATCTGGGTGGAGTTTGCATGTTCTCCCCGTGGCCGCGTGGGTTTCCTCCGGGTTCTCCGGTTTCCTCCCACAGTCCAAAAACATGGATCAAGGTCAACTGAATTCTCCAAATTGCCCCATATAGAGTGTGTGTGTGAGTGTGTGTGTGTTCAGTGATAGATTGTCATCCTGTGCTGGTTGTATCTGCCCAGTACCCGAAACGTTCTCCCCTGGATGGGCATGGGGAACCCCCCCCCCCCCCCCACAACCCTAGAAGAGGATCAAGTGAAAGATAATGGATGGATGGCTCTTTTAGTATTAAAAACATCACCTTAAAACTGTTTTTCCTCTTATACATGTTCTCATTGTTGTGATTCAACATGTTCTCTCCCTCACTCTTCCCTCTATTGTTATAAAGTCGGTACATGGAGCAATCTGCTCCCATAAGCCCCGGTGTTCAGCGTCAGTCCTGATGATCCTCTTTTTAACGTCGGTTTGCCGTTCCTGATCCCGTACCCCGGTCCTGGCTTTGTGGTTGTGCGTGACGCTGGCGGTGTGGTTGTGCGGTGTGGTGGAGTGCGCGTTCCTCCGTCACGGCCGGCGTGCAGATGGATGAATATGCGGTGTGAGAGCGCAGAGGGCAGTAATGAGATCGCCGAATCGAAGCCTCTTATCTTCTGAATGTAGATGTGTGAGGACCGCGGGAGGGTCAGCCAACGCACTCAGGTTAATAATCCCGCCAGCCAGACTCAAGTCGGTCAACTAATATGTTGGGTTTCTGCGTCTTTTGCAGTCAGTGATGGACATAAATATTGCATCCCACCTCTGCGGAGCACTGAGCAGCCCCTGCGGTCCAATAATAAAGTTTAAATCAAATAAAAGAGAGCAGGTTGATGAATTGTAAGTGAGGTGTTATGAAAGCAACCACGCTTTATAACATTACATAACAACACTGCGCTTTAAGAGGTATTTCGTCTCTCTCTCTCTCTCTCTCTCTCTCTCTCTCTCTCTCTCTCTCTCTTTTTCTCTCACTCTTACCCATTTTTGGCCTAATTATTCCTTTGGCTTATTATTTTTTTACTTTCTGTGCTATAAAGCCCCTCACAAGTGATTGTGATTGTGTTTGTTTGTCTGTATTTGCCCCACATCAGCCCCAATACAAATAAATAACAGTAAAATGAACAGATCAGAGTTTTTAAACTGATTAAATATTCAAATCTAAAGCTGTTTATTCATTATTTTAATATTTCTTTGGTTGGAGCCCTATTTGTATGCATTTGGCATGTTCTTCTTCCAAGAGATCAGTTGTTTTTCCACAGTGTGGTATTTATTTTATACTAAAATATCTATCTATCTATCTATCTATCTATCTATCTATCTATCTATCTATCTATCTATCTATCTATCTATCTATCTATCTATCTATATATAAGGGCGGCACGGTGGATTAGTGCTTTAGCATGTTCTCCTCTCAGCACTAGGGATTCCCAGTTCGAATCCCGATCTGGGTGGAGTTTCCATGTTCTCCCCGTGTCTGCGTGGGTTTCCTCCAGGTTCTCCGGTTTCCTGCCACAGTTCAAAAACATAGATCAAGGTCAATTAAGTCCTCCAAATTGTCCCATGTAGAGTGCGTTTGTGTGAGTGAGTGGGTGCCCAGTGATGGATTTGCGTCCGGTCCTGGGTGTATCTGCCCAGCGCCCTGGATGGGCATGGCGAACCCCCCCGCGACCCTAGTAGAGGGTAATGGGTGGATGGATGGATGTTCTTCCATGACCATTCCATCACATGATAAAGTGGGTTCCCTGTGCCCACCCATGGTAGAATGTGGCAGATACACCCAGAACAAGATAATGGATGGGTGGTATTTACATTTTAGTTTTTTTGTTTTTGTGAATGGAACTCTGCTGCTCTCGCGGTGTGCGAGTGTACGCTTCTGTGATGAGAGTGAGTTCTTTTCTTAGGTGTCAGGTTCTAAAAGCTGGAACTGCGTTTAAAGCACAATGGGATTATTTTATCCCTCCGCTGAAAGTCGGTGGTTGTTGCCAGCTGTCTGAACTCTAAATCATTGTTTTGTTTTGGACGGCGTGAGGCAGCAGCTGCCGCAAAACAATACGGCGCGCCGGCGGAAAGCGGCCGAACGTCGGGAACCGGTGTTTATTTTGGAGATTGTGCTTGCATCAGTGCGGTCGAACAAACAGACGCCCACAACCCGAGCAGCTGGCTTAGACTTTAAGTCTTTATAACTTTTTCACTTTTAATAGAACATTGTACGTTCAGTGTCCTCCTCTCAGCGCTGGGGATCCAGCTTCAAATCCCGATCTGGGTAGAGTTTTCACGTTCTCCCTGTTACCGTGTGGGTTTCCTCAGGGTTCTCTGGTTTCCACCCACAGTCCAAAAACATGAGTTCAAGGTGAATTGACTGCTCTAAATTGCCTCTATATAGTGTGTGTGTGTGTGTGTGTGTGTGTGTGAGTATGCCAAGTAATGGAATGGCACCCTGTCCTGGGTGTACCTGTCATGTTCTACCATGGGTGGACATATAGAACCAACTCTATGAGAGAGAGTGGGGGGTTCCCCATGCCCATACAGGGGAGAACATTTCGGGTGCTGGGCAGATACACCCAGGAAAGGACGTCAATCTATCACTGGACACACACTCACTCACACAGACACAAACACATACACTCACTCTATATGGGGCAATTTGGATAATTCAATTGACCTTGATCCATGTTTTTGGACTGTGGGAGGAAACCGGAGAACCCGGAGGAAACGTGGATTTGGCATGTTCTTCTTCTAAGGGATCAGTTGTCTTTCCACAGTGTGATATTTATTTTATACAAAGGTAATTTATATATAAAGGTAGATGATTTATTTTATACAAAGGTAATTACATCAGCGGAATTGTAAATCCAGAATGTTCTAGTGTTGATGTGATCAATTGACCTTGATCCATGTTTTTGGACTGTGGGAGGAAACCGGAAAACCCGGAGGAAACGTGGATTTGGCATGTTCTTCTTCCAAGGGATAAGTTGTCTTTCCACAGTGTGATATTTATTTTATACAAAGGTAATTTATATATAAAGGTAAATGGTTTATTTTATACAAAGGTAATTACATCAGCGGAATTGTAAATCCAGAATGTTCTAGTGTTGATGTGTTGGTCTGTTAATCCTCTCTTTGAATGACTGCTGACCTGTCAAGGGTGTCTCCCCACCTGTGCCTAATGAGTGTCGGGATAAACTCAAGTGTCCCCTGTGACCCTAATTAGGGTAAACAGAAAAATAAACGCCTGAGGAAATAAACCGTTCTAATTTGCAAAGTAGTCTTACACAGGCCGCTTGCGGGGTTAATGAAACAACCTCAATTCAACTCTAAGCTCTTAATAAAAAGATTATTTATAATTATTGTATTATTAAACATTTAAGACTCTCTATGTTGATGTTTTAATGAATTCTTTTGCTTCCATTTTCTGAATTGTTTGTTCTACAGCCGGCAAACATCTTACGCTTTATGCTGTACTAGGGTCGTCGGGGGGGGGGAGACGTCTCCAGAGGAGAACGTTTCCAGGGGAGAACGTTTGGGGTCCTGGGCAGATAGACCCAGGACAGGACGCCAATCTATCACTGGACACACACACACTCTGTATGGGGCAATTTGGAGAACTCAATTGACCTTGATCCATGTTTTTGGACTGTGGGAGGAAACCGAAGAACCCGGAGGACACCCATGCGGATACGGGGAGAACATGGAAACTCCACCCAGATGGGGATTTAACCGGGAATCCCTAGCGCTGAAAGGAGAACATGCTAACCACTAAGCCACCGTGCCGCCCTTTATAAAAATAATAAATGAAATGTTTTGTAATGTGCTGATGGGATCTGGTTCTGCGTTCTGATTCAGGTGAAACGAATTCTCGATTCTGCAGTCTCTTCCGACTCTCTCCTCTCAGGCTGAGGAGTACTCGGAAATTGTTCTCAACAACAGTCGAGTGCCTCTGTCAGAGGTGATTGGAAACTCACGGTGGCGTTTCGCAGAGGTCGAGGGTTTGGCGGCGTGATATATAGTTTATGTCTGAAGTCCATATTTCACACCATAAATCAAAATACAGAAATACAGTAGCTGTGTGAACATCTGGTTTCCATTGGTTTTGAAAAAGAAAGCCGCGTAAAACCCTGGAATTACAGCCGATCGCCGCGCGTTCGAATTGAAACGCGTTCCCTCGCAGCTCTGCGTGGCTTTAAAAGAGAAAACGATGTCTTTACTTTTCCAAAACGTAGAAACTCATTATACTGTATCGCTCTTTTTTACAGAGTAGGGCGCATAAGTTCATTTTTTTTGTAAATGAGCCAATTTATTTTTCTTGATCAAACTGTAATTACCTCCGTCCTTCGCTCCACCTATTAAAATACGGGACAAAAGTATCAGGACACCCTCACATTGCTCTACAGGAGCTTTAATGATTTCGTCTTCTTAGTTTGTTCACAATTTATAGTAACAACAGCCATAAGAACGCATCTGACGAGGCTTTCCACAAGATTTTGTGTGTGTTTTGTGGGAATATTTGTATCTAATAGAGAAATTAAGAAGCCAAAGACCAAATGCACACAATAAACCTTTAACCATAAAAAAAAAAATGTTCTCTCCTAACTAGTCCAGAGAAGAACAATTCAGGCGATGAGCAGATACACCCAGGACAGGGGACCAATCCATTGTTAGGCACACCCCCACACAGACACACACACACTATATAGGGGCAATTTAGAGCAACCAATTCACCTTGAATCCATGTTTTTGGGACTGTGAAAGGAAACTCATGTGGACATGGGGAGAACATGGAAACTCCACCCAGATTGGGATTCAAACCTGGGTCCCCAGCACTGAGAGGTGCACGATAGCCACTACACCACTGAGCTGGCCCTTCCCTAAACTGTTTAACAAAATTGTATTCAATAAATGTTTGGTGTTCTACACCCATCACTGGGTTAAAAAAAAAACACCAAAATCAGTACTTTTGTCCTGATTCAATCATTAAGGTGTTAAATTATGGGCTGTGATGATAAATCAATAAATTGTTGCAGTATAACCATCGTAGACGGTCACAGTGTTCCATAACTTGGTTTAATGCGATTTAAATAGCAACCCTCCGTCAAAAATGTAAACCAAGTTTTATAACGTGATGATCAGTGTAAACCAGATGTTTTATGACATCGTCCCAAATGTGCGAAAATATGGTCAAGGTTGCCTTAATGTTGCCATTGGAAGCCAAGGCTCTAAAGTTAAAGCCTTTAATGTTTCAGCATTTAGCTTTGAGTGAAAATCGACGACCGAAACGGCGTCCCGATATATCTCCGGTAGCTGAGCAGTCACCCTCATTCCTCCGTCCTCGTTTCTATTTTTCATTATGGATATTGTGATGGATTCGACGGTGCGACAGAGGAAGAAAGAAACCCCAAATCCATAAATTATTTAAATCCGCCGCCGTTAACATGGTGGATGCGTTTTTGGCGACGGCGGAATTATTTATGCCCCAAAATCTGGAACGAGGCGTCGCAGATTGAAGACGTCCGGCAACAATTCACGTCTAAGTGAAGTGCAGAGTAACGTTTTGGCAACGATGGCCTCAAAATTCATAAACTTTCAGATATTTAAAGGCCAGGGCTCAACGGATGATGCTGCAAATCCTTCAGCGGTTTTAAGTTCATCAGACGCCCCCGGGGGGGGGGGGGGGGATGATGTTGATGGTGATGCTGCTGCTGCACTCTGAGGTCAGGGGTGTCGCAGGGTGTCCGTGTGAACTCAGCTTGACCCGAGTCTGAGGCTCGCCGGGAAGAAAAGGCGCGACCTTCGGCGTTCCAGAAAGCACTTGTGACGATGGTTCTAAACAACAAACAACATTACACACATGTTCCCGCCGTGATTTTACCCCATGAGACTTATCAACTTAAATAATACAGCCTGAAGTGCCTGCTTTAAAATACTGAGGGTTATTATTACTGAAGTTTATTACACCAGCTTTAAGGTCCTCACTCGAGAACCCCGCAGTGGTGCTGACAGAGCTGAGGCTTTAACGCGGAGTCTTCTGGTTTATTGTCCATAAATAGATATTTATGATGGATATTTCACTCACTGTCTGCTAATAAACAAAACAACGTAACTATAGTGTCTTTTTATAATGCAGCACGTTTTATTTTGCAGTAAGTATGATGTTAAAATAGCAAAACATCTTGTGGGAAAACGTCCAGCGTGAATTGTAGTGTGTCGTAAGTCTGCTGAAATTAAATGCAAACAATTAGCAGAGTGTTTTTTTTTTAATAGTGTAGCTTATTTGTGATTAAAAATAAATACAAATTATAAAAATGTAAAAAAAATAACGGGTCCTTAAATCTGATTGGCTGAGCCGTTTGTCCAGCTGTCATTAACATGATTGACAGTAACACACACCTCTGAGCGCTTCACATTTATATCAGTGCATGATATACATTAAGTCATAAAATTATCATAAATCATATTAAATCTTTTAAAATCGTTTTATAATCCTGTTTGTGCTCTATAATTTGGCCTCTAGATTTTTTTTGATCATGAGACAAACTGGAATCCTGTTACTCAGCAGTCAGCATTCACTTTAAAAAAATACAATAAAAAAAGAACTAGATTACGTTACGGAAGATTAATAATTTTGTTGTGTATCATTGGAAATAAATAAGGAGCGATGTGACTGTACTCCCCACAGTTACACATCTGTCCTATTAACATCGCTTTCCCCTGATTTATTCTATAAAAGGCTTTAAGATTTGGAGCCGGTGGAACTTCTTATTGATGCATCTGTACTTAATTTTGATGATTATGTACATGAACTACACGCCGCTGTGCTGCTTATGATCAGTTTAGTAACTTTTCAAATAAAAACCATGTGATTATAGACATTACAATTCAAATACAACCATATCATTTAAATAGGATTGTGATATGAGGATATATATTTGAAAGATATAATAAGATCATTCTTTAGCAAAACATTTTTTGGGAAACACAAACGACCAGAGGCTTCAAAACTGAATATTAACAAAACGTTGATCATTTTATTAGGATCATAATATTGTATATAATTCATATTTTATATCCATCCATCCATTATCTTCCATTTTATCCTCTACTAGGGTCGGGGGGGGTTCCCATGCCCATCCAGGGGAGAACATTTCGGGCGCTGGGCAGATACACCCAGGACAGGGGGGGCAATCTATCGCTGGGCGCACACTCAATCACACACACACTCTATATGGGGCAATTTGGAGAGTTCAATTGACCTTGGACTGTGGGAGGAACCCGGAGGACACCCACACGGACACGGGGAGAACATGGAAACTCCACCCAGATTGGGATTCGAACCGGGAATCCCTAGCGCTGAGAGGAGAACATGCTAAACCACTAAGCCACTGTGCCGCCCTGTTATTAAATATAATACAAATTAATTATTTTCAATGCTGGGGATCCAGGTTCGACTCTGGGTGAAGTTTGCATGTTCTCCCCGTGTGGTGCAGCGGTTAGCGCCTTCTCCTCACGGCAGGTTCTCAGGTTGGGATTGCGGTGGGGTGAACACGGGTTCGTTCTGTGTGCACTCTGCCTATCCCGGTCACTGTGTGGGTTTATCGTCTGAATCAGGAATCATGCACCTTCTCTACAAATGAATAGCTGGAATTAATGATCATTTTTAACTCTGAACTACAGAAACAATAATGTGCACAGAAATCGACGTCATGCTCGCAGCGATAATACCGTGGTCGTCTTCAGTGTGGGGCCCGCTGCTCGTGGTGCCCTCCAGTTTTATCGGTTCCGGAGCATTGATTGATGTTTGAAGAATAAATAATATCTGCTTCTCTGCTGAGTTTCTTGGACAATAAATAATAAAGTTCTGCTTCTTTCACAGTGCGGTCCTGATATTATCTGCACTATATGATATTTGCACACTTGGAAAAGCGATATTTAGCAACCCGCACCACAGGTTAAAAAGTCCACAGATTCATTAATGACCTAAATGTAGTTAATTAACGCCGCTCCCCGTCAGCTTATCAGCAATCAGCTCCTCACCTCTCACGACGAGCCCTGCGGAGAAAACCCCGGCCATCATCCTTCATTCGAAAGAAAAGGCAGATAAACATAATTAAAATGGACGTTTTCAATCTGCATCGTCCGCAGCGTGTTGCAGAAGTCGCCCGGTGTTTGTCCGGTGGCCGACGGATGATATAAGCTTTGTTCCAGCCCGTATTTCCCAATTTTTTTAGGCTTTATATTTTTGCATCCAGGCCTCAGAGCGTGGTTGCAATCCAAACCCGGGCCGATGCACCGATGCACACACAGCAGTCCGCAGCCGCCGCCTGCCGCTCTGCATCTTCCCGAAGCCCTCGAGGCCGACAGCGTGCGTTCTTATCTCCGTCCTGGCATCTTGACAGATCTGACGGCTATCGTGCTGAGGTGGCGAACGGCACCGCGCCGCACTGAGGCAGCCACCTCGAGCACTCAGCCCTGGGGCACGACCCGATTTGGAATGCCAATCACGTTCCTCACCTTTCGCTCCCTCCCCGGACACGAGTGGTGGAGCTTGGCTCATTACCCGCTACCCCCGACGCACCCATTACTCGCCATTTTGAGAACATGTGTTCTTGTCAATTACATTTAATGGGCTTTTTTTTTTTTGTTTTAACCTCCCAATCACAGAATTAAAAGCCTTATGATCTTGGGAACAATTAATTGCATTAGATAGTCGTGCAGCGATGAGATGTTATATAAGAGTTCATGCTTCTGCGCGCTGAGTTACAAGCCAACGCTGGCTAAATGGGGCTCCCACTTCATTATTTACTCGTTAGTACTATTAATGTAGCAGGAGCTCGATCTTTCTGATGGCCTACTAAGAGACTAGTCCATTAAAATCCCATAGGTTCATCATCCAGTAGGGATCAGCTCTGATGTCGCCGCAAGCTCTGCTGCTGATGCTTCTGCTGCTGATGCTTCTGCTGTCTGTTGGTTTGTTTGTTGTTTTTAACAAAAACTTTTTTCCTAAATTCTATCTGAAAATCTGATCTGAGCCTGAAATGTACACCACGCTTTTAAAAACAGCACGTCGGAAGTTTTGTCGTAACATTTTGTGGTGTGTGCATAATGTGGTCTAGAACAGGGGGTTTTCGACTGGTCTCCGCCCAGGACCCACGTTTTCACACGGTTATTAAGTCGTGACCCAGTTTTATAGAATATAAAATGTGTTTGAAAATATCTGAGTTTCACCTTCTTTGCTCAAAACTTCATCACAAATTTCAAGGAAAGGGTAACCGGCTAATGAATAGTGGTTACCATGGCAACAGGAATGTGGCACGCAGCCTCTTTCACTTTTTAGTTTTATATATATATATATATGCGTGCATGCGCATGCCCGGTGATAAATTGACATCCTGTCCTTGGTGTGTGTGTGTGTGTGTATATGTATGTACGTATGTATGTGTGTGTATATATATATATATATATATATATATAATATATATATATATATATATATATATATATATATATATATATATATATATATATATAATATGTGTGTGTGTGTGTGTGTATAATATATATCCACTAGTCCACTGATCTAGGAGACCGTTTGTGAGGTCAGACACTGATGTGGGGCAGCCCCTACATCAAGACCTGGCTTGTCAAATATGTTTGTTCATCTTTAGGACTTATTTTTTGGGTGGAGTTCATGGTTCACAACAACAAACCCAACCAAATCACCACTTTGTATTGTAAACGTAGGTACTGCAATCTTAAACATGCCGTCACCCCAAATGTGAAGCTTTATGCCCAATGGCCATGGCATGTCCATCTGTGGCGTTGGGTGCTGTGTCCCTATACTCACAGTGCCCCATGGGGTATAACTGTGTTCTACTTACCGTCATCCCTCACCCCTTACTTAACAGGTACTTGTATTGGTGAAGTTACTGTTTTCTTGCCCCTCAATTATTTACAGTATTTTGCTCTTGCCCTCCCCCCGGCACGACCCTAGTAGAGCATTAAACGAAAGACACTTAAAGACTGTAGCGCAACGTGCAACCAGATAGCTGTAACACACACCTGGCACATAACCTCGTGCCAACCACAGAGATGTCAGCAGATGGACACGGGCCAACTACGGCACCCCCGGCAGCACTCTGCAGCTTTTGGGCAAGTCCAGGTGCATCCTGCCAGCCCCTGTGCAGTCCTGGCAGGATTCACCACGGCACCTGGAGGTAGTTCAGGTGACTGCTGAAAAGGCAGGAAACCAATGTGAGGTACATCCACGGTGTCTTCATGTCTTTATTGAGGTGGGGGTGGAGCTTATTATTATTATGAGTTAGAAATGACCAGATTACAGCAGAACAATAGTGCCGTGTTGTTATCTGATGGCCTCTTTTGTAGCGTTTGCGAGCGCTGTGAAATGAGTTTGGCATCAGTCATTGTTTACAACTCACCCCCATTTCCTTTCCCTTGCATAATTATTTCGATTTTTGTCAGCGAGTTAATGTTTTAATGTATTAGTATTCATGCTCAGCCTCCACAGTCCACCAAGCAGCTACCTGGGGAGAGCCTGTTCCTGTCCCGTTTTAAGTACCTCAGTGATGATTGATGAGGCTTCACACGCTTATGAAACAGACAACACAATTTTCAGGCTCCTGGAGAAAAATGAAACGCTGGTAAAGCCTCCAGCAGTTGCTTATGAGGAGAGTCTTCCATTACCTTTTTTTTATTTATTTTTTTGGCAGAAATCGTAAAGTGACAGTGTTCCCGTCAAGCCGCTCCTCTTGCCGCTGTATTCGAGGTCTTTGAACCTCGTGGAATTAACAGGTCGCTGCACGGATATTCCGGAACGTGAGATTAGAAGTTTATAGGGTTTTAAATCAGACATGAAGGAGAATATTCCAGCTCATGTCTTTTAGTTCTAAGCCGTTTATGGATCTCCTGCAAAAAAAAAAAAAAAAAAAAAAAAATCCAAGATGCTAAGATGAACAAAACCATAATAATAATCGTGATGGTGATGACTGGAAGGACGGTGTGGAGCAGAGCGCTGCTCTTTTGTAAAACAATTACCATAGCAACACATCCAGAGTTAATATAACTTGTTCTGGCCGTTCATGTGTGGATCATATTTAGATCATATTAGTATATACATCCAATTTATTTTATATTGAGTTCTCCTGCATGAACTTATCAACTGCCCCTGGATCCACAACCTCAACACACACACACACACACACGTCTATATGTGTTTGCGCTATACTGTTTATCAGCTTCTCCAAATACTAAAGTACTATATTCTAGTAAGATGTGTCAAGGTGGCATGGTGTTCAACAGGTTCTCCTCTCAACACTGGGGATTCCATGTTCTCCCTGTATCCCACGTGGAATTTTCCCTCTGTGTTCTTCAATTTTCTTCCACAGGTGGAAATGGATTCAAGGTGAAGTGCACAATTGAGATTGCTGCTATATCCATCTCTTATCTTCCGCTTTATCCTCTACTAGGGTCGCGCGGGGGGGCAGATATGGGCAGATATACACAGGACAGGATGCCAATCTATTACTGGGCACACACACACTCACTCACACAGACCAACACACTTTATATGGGGCAATTTGGAGAATTCAATTGACCTTGATCCAGGTCTTTGGACTGTGGGAAGAAACCTGAGAACCCAGAGGAAACTTAATGGGACTATTGTTACACCTGTTTGTTAACTGCATTCTGTAACTTGGCCACTAGATGACATTTTTTGATTGTTAGGGAAACTGCTTTCTGGTTACTCAGCGATCAACGTTGACATTTTAAAAACCGGGCTGGATAGTATAGGGTGTTCTTACCGTTTTATAAAAGCAATAAGGGAATCAATTAGGGGAAATGCATAAGCGTCGACTCAAGCTGAATTGAATTCTCCAAATTGCCCCATATAGTGTGTCTGTATGAGTGAGTGTGTGCCCAGTGATAGATTGGCACCCTGTCCTGGGTGTATCTGCCAAGCGCCCAAAATGTTCTTCCCTAGGTGGGCATGGGGAACCCCCCCCCCCCCTCCTCCCCCGTGACCCTAATATAGGATAAAGCGGAAGATAATGGTGGATAGTTCTGCTACCATTTCAGAAATATGTGGCAAAATAGAAATAGAGCGACAAAGAATGAATATTTTAAGATGAATATAAACTGAAAAGGTGCTCAAATTAAAGTAGCGTGTAACGTGAATGTGTTAAACGGCTGAACACCGGCTGTGAGGAACACCAAGAACACAGCTTGCATACAAATATATACGTCTTTTATTTTGTTTTGTAGCCAATAAAAGCCGAGCGCATCATCTTTTTTTTATTTAACAAGCCTTTTAAATAAGGCCAGACAGCTCATTTCATCCTGGAACCCAATCATAGGGTAATAAATAGGCATGTTAAACCATATTTGGGTGCTTTCCACCTCAACCAGGGTTACAAAGCCACCGTGCAGACATCAGAGAACAATTTAAATGATTTTGGACCCTATAAAAAGCGCCATGCTGTTCGCGGCGGTGCGAGGGGCCTTGAGAAAAAGACAGAAAGCCTCGTTATGTAATTGTGTTAGTGTCAATTCTGGGAAAATCTCAGGTTTCTCAGATTTGATTACTGCTTAGTGTAAACTCGCGTTAAACGCGCCCCGTACAATAGTTCCCCGCCGCACACAGTGGACGTTATAAACGCATCACAGCCCCGTTTGCTTTGTGTATAGTTAAAAATAATGCTTCGCTTTAGAACTTCAGTAATCAAAAAGAAAACTGATTAATCTGATAGTGAAGTTCTTCTCACCCTCTTGTTGCTGTCAGCCTTTCATTTCGTTCTTTGCGATGCTTTTCATGGCACTAATTTCAAAGCGCAGTCGTCTTGTGTGATGCTTAATGAGACTGAGGGACACTGATTGCTCGCCGTTTCTTTGTAGGTCGTTTAGATCGGGCCGACCGTTCCCTCGGTCCCCCTTGTGTTCTCCTGTGTGGTTTAGGACGGCGATTCAGTGAAATGTTGGGTCACTTTGTGGACGGCACGATACACCCAGGACAGGGCGCCAATCTATCTCTGTACACACACACAAACACTCACACAGACACACTCTATATGGGGCAATTTGGAGAATTTAATTGACCTTGATCCATGTTTTTGGACTGTGGAAGGAAACCAGTGAACCCACTGGGAATCGTAAAAATTTAGTAAAAATTAGTAATCGTGTTCCCACAACCCTGTCCTGAGTGTCTCTTCCCGGTTCCCGAAACCCTCTCCCCTGGATGTGCATGAGGAGCATGAATCATAACGTTGGCATAGTGACGCTCAGTCCAGTGCGGTCAGAACAAAGGACCTTAATGCTGTAGTTTAAACTCTGTATGCCTATTTGTTCCTAAGCAACATACTGAGCTGCCAGGGAAGTGTGTATGTGGTTAATAAATTATTAAATGTACAAATAAATCTTAATCTTCACAGGTTACCGGTAAACAAATGTTTCGTGGTAATCTGTTCTAACAAAGCAGCAGAACACTTGAGGGCATGCGTTATGGCAAGAGCCGTCATGGCTGAGATGATGTACGAGAACCTGCTTACACACACACACACACACACACACACACACACACACACACACACA
>JAFMOD010000508.1:555352-568357 GCA_019802435.1 Corydoras maculifer
ATGGTCCTGGATTGCTGTTGACATTTCAGTTCATCGATCGATGCCACCAACCATAACAATACTCTATATAATTCAAAAAAACACATCTACACTCCATTTCTATTAAAACGTCTGGTGGCCATGCTGTTTCTGAATGAGATTAATAAATCCTGCCGTCAGAATGCAGAAGATTGTAGCCTCACCTTCAGAGTCCTGCTCATGTACATTTAGTCATTTTGTATCATGCTATTAAAACTTCGTTACTTCTTTTCCTGCACAGACAAACCACAGGTGAGGTCCATTACCTCACCCACTTATTGAGCTTTATCTATACAAAATGGGGTGTTTGCTCAGTGTTTATGGAATTGGAGCAGCCTAAAGATCCATAAAGTTGCCAAGCTAGACCCTTGAGTGGGGCATTTACCCCTTATTATTCCAGGGTGCTGTTTTATGCCTGTCCCAGTGCCCTGATCATAAGTCAGTCTGAATAAAGGCGTCTGCAAAATAACCTCATGTAACGAGTTTTCATCATGTTCCATCTCACCTGCTTTAGAGTCTCTAACTGATTCATCTGCTCTGAAAAGGCTTCGTACAACATTTCGGAGCGTGTTTGTGTCCAAGTGTCCCATCAGCTCTCTATTAATCGCTATTGGTATTCCCGGCTATTCCAGACAGTTCATCAGCGCCCCCTATTGGACCCTGTTTGTCATTAGTGGAGATCTGGTGCAGCTGTGTGTTTTCATTGCGTAATTAATTCCCTTTTCCTGGTAAATCTGTTTAATCCGGTTCGACTGTGTCTTTCCATCATGTGACTAACCTCTTTATGTTTAAATACCCAGCCTTTCCCAATGTCCTCTGGTAGAACATTGTTTTGTTATGGTCATGTCCTGTTGAGCGTCATGTCCATGGCTGTTATCCACCTGGTGTCTTCTGCATTATAGACCACTCTTGAAGCCTCTACAGTTTTGGACTCTGTCCTTTCTAACACCAAGGACCTTCTGTGAGGCTTAAGTCAGGGCTCTTTGTGAGTCAGTGAAGAGTTTCCACGTCAAACGCCAACTATGCCTTCATGGACTTACATGGAATAGACATACTGGAACAAAAAGGGCCTTCCCCAAACTGTTCCCACATAACTAGCAGCATTCAGATGTTAAAAACTTTGTACTTGATTTTTTTCTCTCGTGTTTTTACACATCTGGCAAAGGAGGACTAAATAAAACATCAGAATTTAGTAATTAAATGTCTGAAAGCTTTAGTCCATATAGTGTATTTACATCTATTTTGTTTTATTTGATGATTCCCGCTTAATAAATAATGTAGAAATACGATTTTTAAGTAGATATATTTTATTTTATCGTACTCGGAGATGAGGCAGACATTTTTTCGAGTACTTTCATCTTTAGTCTGGTGTTTTTCTCCTAATGAGGTTCTCCTTCATGGGAAATTTGCTACACATGACCAGCTTTGGAAATTAGAAATGGTTCTGAAACTGTAAAAAAAAAAAAAAAAAAAAAAAAAAAAAAAAGGTGGTTCAGTTATTTTGGATTGTGATTATTAAATGGTGTTTAAAGTTTCTCGCTGTCTTCAGCCCGCCGTTACATCATCCACCGCTGACTGAGACCGTTCAGACCAATATTAATTATCCTTTAATCAAAACCAATAATGGTTGAGTTGGGCTTTATTTACCTTCGTAATCCTCCGTCTTCAGCCTGCAGCGTCCGATCGATCTGTGCCGTTGGTACAGTGTCGTGCAGGTGCAGCCCGGCCAGGTGTAACGTAGAACCCGAGAGCTGGATGAGGGAGTGTACAGTTCTTTAAAACTCAAGCAGGAGGTGCGGAGCCTTATGCAGCACCATTTACACAAATGGATTAAAAAATAATAATAATGTTACTCTGGTAAAAGTACTGACAATTCACACCTCTGAAAATAAGCTATGGGTGGAAGATACAAAAAGATTCGCAAAAAGATTTATTTTTGGGGGGGGAAGGTGTTCGGTGCTTTAGAAATGAAACAGTATTTAAACAATAAAGTCATGGTCATCAATTTTATCTAATTTGGAGGAATTTGTCATTCAACATTCAACACATCTGTGTTGTGAAACAAACACACACACACTGAGTGAAGTGAGCACACGTCACCGGTAGGATTGATTTGGTTTGTTTATTTTTAACAATTATATGATCATTATGGTATGGGGAGAAGGCGGAGCTGTCGCTAATGGACTTTTACTTAATTAATTTAGCTGCTCCACCTAATTGACGTGTGCGCCCTCTAAAACTGAGACCATCACATGAAACGGGGAGACGGTTTTCATTGAAACCCGACAGGACGGGTGAGACGTGGGACACGGCGCAGAACCTGGGTTTCTATTGGACTGGCGGTCCTGCAGGACGCCCTCAATGGACTTTTAAGATTTATAATTGTTAAACACGGGTCACATGATCATCACACACTCTGTAAAACCGCTATTTCGCCGACTTCCCGTCATCTGATTACGCAAAAACTTTGCACAATTGTTCATCATTGATTCACTTGATTAATTTTGTTTTCTATGGCCTTATTGCTCGTTTTCTACTGAATTATATACTTCACAAGCAGAATTATTCATTTATTTATTCATACATTTATCTCCCGCTTTATTCTCTATTAGGGTCGCGGTGGGGTTCCCCATGCCCATCCAGGGGAGAACGTTTCGGGCGCTGGGCAGATAGACCCAGGACAGGACGCCAATCCATCATTGGGCACACACTCACTCACACACAAACACACACTCTATATGGGGCAATTTGGAGAATTCAATTGACTTGATCCATGTTTTTGGAGTAGAGAACATGCTAACCACTAAGCCACCGTGCTGCCCACAAGCAGAATTCATTTAGGATAAATTATTTTAACACAATATGGGGGGGGGGGGGGTTAGTAATGTCATGTTGTCATGACGATGGTAAGTGGATATGACGATGAATCCGTTGTAACAGATTCAATCGTGATTAATTGCAAAAACCGATTAATCGTTTCAGTCCTAATACCTGGCGCAGGAGGACAGCCTTGTATACGCCACCGGAGAGCATTTAGGTTTGGGGGACTTCAACTGTGGTACCTGGTGAGACTGGGGTACGTACCGGAGACCTTCAGGTCGTAAGGCTGGTCCCTTAACCACAAACCCACGACTACCTCTTGGTTAAAGCTGATGTATATTTGTAATAATGCACCGAGGGCTCCGATTACGATGATTTTTGTGCCGACTAACCGCATCCCAGTCCCTCGGTTTGCTCTTATAGTTTCCATAGTGACACCTTCACATGTGTTTCACCCCATTTATCTGTTGCTTCTATGTTCTGCGGCCTTTTGTTGCCGAATCCTAACGACGTTGTGTATTTATATCCATTATACACGTTTATTTTCTTTGTGCGGCCTCGATGTTTATTCAGGTTCTGCTTTTGTCCCGACCTTTGTCCCGGTCGACGTTCTAATCACCGTTGGTTCGCTGTGAGAGCCTCCCGTCCCGCGTCTTCCGTTTCTTCGTATTTCGTTAATTTGTCGTAATGGCGGAACTCCAGATCGCTTTCAGCAGACCGCGCCAGCGAGATCAGATCTCACACAACTGCACAATATGCGCTGCAAAATGGGAACAGAGTGTGACGCGGGCAGAACGCGGGCTGAGAACCCGGTGCGAGCCTCCATTAAGCACCGATTAATATTTGGAGAGGCATGCGGCCCGTAACCCGGCTGCTTCTGCCAGCGCAGATGAACCAGCTTAAGTGAAGTTTAAGTGATTTGTGTTTGGATTCCGGCGCAGGCCGTCTTTAATGTCGCTGGCTGCAGTGAGGGAGCAGCTTAGTTTCGTGAGGTTCTACATTTAGAATGTTATGAAATAATGACATCTGCTTTTCCCATTTGGTGACACAGATGCATTTCTGAACAGCTTTTCGTACTTTGCACCCTGACGTAAAAGGTGCAAATCAATTTCCTCAAGCAATTTGCACAACTTAACATTGGCATGTATGTTTATGGGGGGGAGGGGGGGGTACACTCACTGGCCATTTTATTAGGTACACCTCCTCAGTTCGACACTGTATTCACTGTATGTTTTCTCAGTTCTCATACAGATGGGCTTCGTGGTTCTACGATCACGTTCTGTAGTTCGTCTGTTTCTCTAAGTACTCCATGAAATCTATTTAAAAAAATAGGAAAAATAAACACAAATCAACACGATGGCTTAGTGATCTCCCAATCCCAATCTGGGTGGAGTTTCTATGTTCTCCTTGTGTCAGCGTGGGTTTCCTCTGGGTTCTCCGGTTTCCTCCCACAGTCCAAAAACATGGATCAAGTCAATTGAGTTCTCCAAATTGCCCCATATAGAGTGTGTGTGTGTGAGTGAGTGTGTACCCAGTGATAGATTGGTGTCCTGTCCTGGGTGTATCTGCCCAGCGCCCGAAATTTTCTCCGCTGGATGGGCATGGGGAATCCCCCCCACCCCTGTGACCTTAGTAGAGGATTAAGCAGAAGATAATGGATGGATAAAACACAGACACAGCAGTGCTGCTGGATGGAGAACTGCACAGGTGTCTGATCCACTCGCACCGTCATCCACCACCCAAAAAACACCCTCTCTGTGGGATTATCGGAGAACGTACTAAAGCAGACTAACAGTGTGTGGAGGAACAGACGGAACAGAATGGAACTGTAGAACTACAATGTCCATCTGTATGCAGGGGGGAGGAACAATGAGCTGTACCTAATAAAATGGCCGGTGAGCGTGTGTATAGCTGTTAAATTCTTTATTTGCTTCTTTAGTTTGGACCAAAACCAGCAGGAAATGATTTCTGCAGTTGCTGTAAATGAGACGAGGCTGCCGCCGTGCTCTGTTGCCCCAGTTGTCCCAGAGGTGCTCTATAGGATTAGGATCTGGGGACCGTAGGGGCAGAAAGGCAGCGAAAACTCATTATGGTTCTGCAGCCAATCCATGACCACACAGCCTTTGAAGCGCGATGCGTTGTCCTCTCTGAAACCCCCTCCCGTTTCAGTAAAGCTGCAATAAAGAGACCAACTCGGTGAGCACCCATCCTGCAGCCCGGCTGTGCTTCCAACTGCCCCCACGGTGGTGTTCCACCTCCACAATCTGGACCGTTAACACCGGAATAGGACCGCTCATCAGTTCATGCTCGCCCTGCCAAACCCTGACCCCTTCAGAATCACGGGGTGACCAAAGTCTGGATTCCCCGACCAATCAGTGCTCACTAATCCAATCCCGGAGCTCTTTTGCCCATGGGCGCGACCCCCGGTGCGAGCGTGTGGCCTCGAGGTCCGAACGCTTCACCATGTTAAGTTGAAATGGACTGATCCCCGCTGTCCACCTTCATTCAGATCTCACAGACTCGAGCTTCGGTCCGCAGAACCGAACGTCTTCAGTGTCTCACAGCAAATGAGACGTGTACAGTTGCCCCCTGCATTCTGCCCACACAGACAGGAAAAAACACGTGGAATAATTCGTCCTGGCAAATGTGTGTCTTTATGCTTCCTTCATCAGTTAAACCATCGTTTTCGGGTTTCTTCACACTGTTTTGGGATTAAACAAGCCAAGCATCCATCCATCCATTATCTTCCGCTTTATCCTCTATTAGGGTCGTGGGGGGTTCCCCATGCCCATCCAGGGGAGAACGTTTCCGGCGCCGGGTAGATACACCCAGGACAGGGCACCAATCTATCACTGGACACACACTCACTCACAAACACACTCTATATGGGGCAATTTGGAGAGTTCAATTGATCTTGATCCATGTCTTTGGAATGTGGGAGGAAACCGGAGAACCCGGAGGAAACCCACGGGGACACGGTGAGAACATGGAAACTCCACCCAGATTGGGGTTCGAACCAGGAATCCTTAAAGCTGAGAGGAGAACATGCTAAACCACTAAGCCAACGCGCCACCCATTAACCTACTAATAAACTTTTATTTTTATTTTTTTTTAAAGATGTTTTAAATAATGGTCATTACTTAGTTACCAAAATCCTCATCTTTCAGATCTGAATCAGAAACACGTCTGTTTTGCCGTCGTCATTAAAGTGATCTGTGATTAATGATGCGGCCTGAAGGGGGCCAACGGTTACCCATCGCACGTACACAGCTGGTCTGAACGGAACATTCATTCATTCATTATCTCCCGCTTATCCTCTATTAGGGTTGCGGTGGGGTTCCCCATGCCCATGCAGGGGAGAACGTCTCGGGCGCTGTGCAGATACACCCAGGACAGGGCGCCAATCCATCGCTGGACACACAATCACTCACACAGACACACTCTATATGGGGCAATTTTGAGAACTCAATTAACTTGATCCATGTTTTTGGACTGTGGGAGGAAACCGGAGAACCCGGAGGAAACCCACGCAGACACGGGGAGAACATGGAAACTCCACCCAGATGGGGATTCGAAGCGGGAACCCCTAGTGCTGAGAGGCGAACGTGCTAAACACTAAGCCACCGTGCCGCCCTGAACGGAACAATTATAATAAAATAATTAATAATAAACGGGCGTCACGCTCGCAGTGTTACTTCATCCTTTAATAAATACCCCTCGTTATGGGTCCAGCGCTTCAGGGTCGTTTGTATTTCTGGTCGAATTCACATTAGCCGGACCCGTGAGACCTCGACGTCTAATCAATAACACCAAACATCTTCCAGCCAATCACGCGGCTTCCCTCTCCGTCTCCTGACCCGGAGTCGGTGTACTTTGTGAAGTGGTGGTGATTGAGTTTGAATGTAGATCATTATAGATAAAAAATGACTGCTGCCTCGAATCCCTGTTGGTTCGTCGGGGGTTTTTTCTTCTCCGTTTCTGATTCACATCGTTCCCTCTGCTTAATCACCAGCCTATAGAGAGGCCTAATTAGCGGCAGCCACTGGTGCATGGCTGGATTACGTCGTTTGCAGGAATAAAACAGTTGGTCTCATTTGGAGAAGCTTAAGGAAACAACAGGCATTACTGACCATTAAGCGCTCACTGGAACCGAGATGGTTCTGCGCTGGCCATTAAATATGGAGAGGAGAGAACAACAATAACCAGAATTGCCGGGTCCCGTCTTCTCTTCTGCACCTACCTGTTTTTATTTTTATTTTTTTTTTTTACAACCCTTTAATGAGCATCATATTAGAACATTAATATAAGGAGGCGATGAGCAGGGCTGCTCCTCAAAGTCCTGCGCTTGAGATCCGAGTGGAACCATGTGAAAAAATGTGAATCATTTTATTGTAATGATTATCAATATGGGTGGCTTAGTGGTTGGCATGTCCTCCTCTCAGCACTAGGGATTCCCGGTTCGAATCCCCATCTGGGTGGAGTTTCCATGTTCTCCCCATGTCCACATGGGTTTCCTCCCGGTTCTCCGGTTTTCTCCCACAGTCCAAAAACATGGATCAAGGTCAATTGAGTTCTCCAAATTGCCCTATACAGAGCGTGTGAGTGTGCCCAGTGATGGATTGGCATCGTGTCCTGGGTGTATCTGCCCAGCGCCTGGAACGTTGTCCCCTGGATGGGCATGGGGAACCCCCCCGCCCCCCCCGCGACCCTAATAGAGGATAAATTGGAAGATTCATGATCTTTATAATCTCAACCTGTTGGTCTGAACCTTATGGTTCCATTGGAAACTCGTCATCCTTAACGCCAACCATTCTCAATTGGTGGGCTGAGACGTTCGGGGTGGGGTCGCGGTTCTGGGTGGCTCTTAAAAAAATAAATAATTTTTTAAAAAAGGAAAAAATAACTTGTACCCGTCTTTTATCCTAAAAGAAAGTCCGTAAGAAGCACGTGCCAACATTCTCGTTGCCATGGTAACCACCATTGGTTTACCGGTTACCCTGCTCTTTAATTTTGTGATGTTCGGAGGTGAGATGGCGAAACGTAGAAGTATTTGAAATGTGGATTTACATTAATTGAGGAAGATTCTCAGGTTGGTTCGGTTGGTTCTATGAAAACGGGGGTTGCATCTTAAAGACCAGGAGAAAATATGGGTCCCACGCTAAGACCCATTGAGAACCCTCCGCGTTACGAACGTCGCCCTTCTCGAATATTTAAAAAAAAAACGGATGCTGCGTTGGCTTTGAAACAGGAAGGCATTATTCCTCACGACCTCGGTGAGATACCGTGTTGCTTATTTATCCATATTATTATTATTGTTTTTTTTACCTTTTTTCTTTTTTTCTTGTTTTCCTTCGTGGAATAAACTAAGATCTTGTCTCTGCTTATTTTAATGAAGCCATTATTTCCAGCAGGGCTTATTATTTCCGTTTAGCTGTTTTCCTCATGACCACCTCAGATGATGCCGATACGCAGCGCTGATTATCTGCCACCATTATAAATTAAACCTAAATAAACAACGCGCCTGTAATTTTCCCAAACATCATTTCACCCATCAGCACACACTCATATGAAATGTATAGCGTCCGCCGTGCGGGACCCCGAGCAGCTCGGCGGGCTGCATCCCGTCCCCGTCGGTTATCAGAGGTCCCGTGTTCAGAAAATGACACGATGATGAAGAGACGGTCCTGCTGTCGGTAGTGGAGCAAATCGATGTCCACGTGTGGAGTCTGCGTCATGGCTTATGTTTCCCATTAAATCAGGCAGCCAGGCGTCCCGAGAGTTCCAAACGGTTCTCGACGAAGAAAATGGCATCAGCAATCGATTGTTTGGTTTCCTTTTAGTTCTCTCCCGCAGCCTTGACTGGGGCTTCAGCTGCGCCGTGTGGAGGAGGAACCTGTGGGAACTTATTAGGATGCTGCCAGAATGTGGGCCATTGGCGCCGTTATTGTTGTGATGCCAGGGGTTTATTTCTGATGTTTTTTAAAAAAATTTATAATCTGCGAATAGGGCTCGATGTTTAGCATGTTCTCCTCTCCGCGTTGTGGATTCCCGGTTCAAATCCCAATCTGGGTGGAGTTTCCATGTTCTCCCCGTGTCCGCATGGGTTTCCTCCGGGTTTTCCGGTTTCCTCCCACAGTCCAAAAACATGGACCAAGGTCAATTGAATTCTCCAAATTGCCCCATATAGAGTGTGCGAGTGAGTGTGTGTCCGGTGATAGATTGGTGTCCTGTCCTGGGTGTATCTGCCCAGCGCCCGAAACGTTCTCCCCTGGATAGGCATGGGGAACCCCCATGGATGGGTGGAGTTTCCATGTTCTCCCCGTGTCTGCGTGGGTTTCCTCCGGGTTCTCCAGTTTCCTCCCATAGTCCAAAAACATGGATCAAGTCAATTGAATTCTCCAAATTGCCCCATATAGAGTGTGTGTGTGTGAGTGAGTGTGTGCCCAGTATTTAGACTGGTGTCCTGTCCTGGGTGTATCTGCCCAGCGCCCGAAACGTTCTCCCCTGGATAGGCATGGGGAACCCCCATGGATGGGTGGAGTTTCCATGTTCTCCCCATGTCCGCGTGGGTTTCCTCCCGGTTCTCCAGTTTCCTCCCACAGTCCAAAAACACAGATCAAGTCAACTGAATTCTCCAAATTGCCCCATATAGAGTGTGTGTGTGTGAGTGAGTGTGTGCCCAGTATTTAGACTGGTGTCCTGTCCTGGGTGTATCTGCCCAGCGCCCGAAACGTTCTCCCCTGGATAGGCATGGGGAACCCCCCAGCCCTAGTAGAGGATAAAGCAGAACATAATGGATGGATGGAATCTGCAAATAATTTTGCCGGATTTCCCCTCATTAAAACGGCTTGGTACGTCGTTGAACCCGTAATTGATCAGGAGCGCACCTTCCCATCGTTATTGCACTCACACACTGCGTCATTGTTTTGAATAGTGTTATCTTAAGG
This sequence comes from Corydoras maculifer, assembly GCA_019802435.1. Taxonomy (NCBI): domain Eukaryota; kingdom Metazoa; phylum Chordata; class Actinopteri; order Siluriformes; family Callichthyidae; genus Corydoras; species Corydoras maculifer. The sequence continues at coordinate 565,138 of JAFMOD010000508.1, forward strand.
GGCGTGGCCGCGGTTTGCTATAGTAACTTCCAGTTACAGACGCTGCGTCAGCGGCATGTTTTATTTTTAATGTTTTTATTTTGTCGGCGCTCAGCCCTCTGTGGGCTCGCTACACACTTTAAGCGTTTTTATTTTTGGCTGACCCGTTGCATTAAGGGGGTTGAGGCAGGGCGCAGAGACTCACCACTCTCGTGGCCGCAGGCGGTAACGCGCTCTACGACAGTAATTTACTTAATTTGCGGAGCATCATGCGAACGCAGGGGTCTCGAGGTCACATTAGCTCCCTGATGCTTTGTGGTTAAGCGACAGCTCCTGCAGTCAACGCTTAATCTGAGGGGCTCGGCTGGATGGGGCTCCCCCTCGGTTTCTCAGCAAATTCGACTCGGCCGCTGGATGGACTGCAAGTGTCATGAGGTCATTTAATAGTTTTATATTCCATCCATCCATTATCTTCTGCTTTATCCTCTACTAGGGTCACGAGGGGGAGGGGGGGGGGACTGGAGAACCCGGCGGAAACCCATGTGGACACGGGGAGAACATGGAAACTCCACCCAGATTGGGATTCAAACCAGGAATCCTTGGAGCTGAGAGGAGAACACGCTAAACCACTAAGCCACTGTACCGCCGCCACATGCAAACTCCACCCAGATTGAGATTTGAACCTGGATCCCCAGCACTGAGATGGGGGGGGTTCCTTTATTTTCCATTCATCATTTTCCACTTTATCCTCTACTAGGGTCGCGGGGGGGAGATAGACCCAGGACAGGACGCCAATTTAACCCTGGACACACACTCACTCACACACACACTATATGGGGCAATTTGCAAAATTGACCTTGATCCATGTTCTTCGACTGTGGGAGGAAAATGGAGAATCCGGAGGAAACCCACGTGGACACGGGGAGAACAAGGAAACTCCACGCAGATTGGGGTTCGAACCTGGAATCCCTAGAGCTGAGAGGAGAACATGCTAAACCACTAAGCCACTGCACCACCGCCACATGCAAACTCCACCCAGATTGGGATTCGAACCTGGATCCCCAGCACTGAGAGGGGGTGGGTTTCCTTTATTTTCCATTCATCATCTTCCACTTTATCCTCTATTAGGGTCGCGGGGGGGAGATAGACCCAGGACAGGACGCCAATCTAACCCTGGACACACACTCACTCACACACGCACTCTATATGGGGCAATTTGCAGAATTGACCTTGATCCATGTTCTTCGACTGTGGGAGGAAAGTGGAGAACCCGGAGGAAACCCGGGTTCTCCGGACACGGGGAGAACAAGGAAACTCCACGCAGATTGGGGTTCGAACCTGGAATCCCTAGAGCTGAGAGGAGAACATGCCAACCACTAAGCCCCCCCCCCAAATATTTTCTAATGTCTATTTTAATGTGAAGCACTGTGTTGTGCGGTTGCGTTCCTCGTTTACCAAACACTTCCAAAGGAAATCCATTTGTACGTCGCGCTTTCCGTAAAGGGATCAATGCAGCCGCTGGTTTTGGAGCAGCCTTCGGATTCTCGACCTAATCCATGATGATTATCAATATTTTCAGCCACACCTTTTTAAAAATGATCACTAAAGGGTTTCAAATTACACTTAATCAATTTTTAATTAAAAAACACTTAACGTATTTATCAAATTGATTCACATTGGTATTTGGCAGCGAGCGTAACGTTGGACAAACCTCGGAATAGCACTCCGTCTGGTGACTAACGGTTTTTAAAAGCAGCTCGAAATGTTAGAGGGAGTGGAGACCATCATCCATTTGTCATCACCACCGAGGGGCGCTCTTTTGATTTGCTTAATTGATTGAGCAAATCGAAATAAATTACACCCAGAACAGGACGCCAATCTATCGCTGGGCACACACTCACTCACAAACACACACACACACTATATGGGGCAATTTGGAGTTGACTTTGATCCATGTTTTTGGACTGTGGGAGGAAACCAGAGAACCCGGAGGAAACCCACGCGGACACGGGGAGAACATGGAAACTCCACCTGGATTGGGATTCGAACCTGGATTCCCTAGTGCTGAGAGGAGAACATGCTAAACCACTAAGCCACTGTGCCACCCCAATAGAACACTTCTTTCCTGTAATTGGGGGCTTCCCAATGCCCACACTCGTGGGCACACACTCACCGCAAAACTCACTATATAGAGGCAATCAAAAACAGCCAATTCACCTTGAAAAGTAAAGGTTATTGGAACCCTCCGAGTTCTCACGTGGAACCAAACGTACATCACGCCTTTGTTTGCCTCGTGAATCCAGATGGTTTTATTTGATTTGTAAATGCATAGAGAAGCTACAGATTATTTATTGCCGTGGTAATGGCTCGTTTGTAATAACTCCAGCTCGGGCCTCGTTTCAGGCGGGAGCCATTTTGTGGAGCCGCCGGAATGAATTTATCGACGAGACGCCACTTCAACTCCACGTTGCGTTTTCCGTACGCGCCGCCTTTCTGTAATAACTCGCATTTAAAACCCAATCACAGGCGAACATTAGTCATGATACCGCCAGGCCGTCATGGGCGGCGCGGCCGTGAATCCTCGCCGTGGACTGATTGTGATGTAAACGCCGTTTCTTTCAGATTAATACTGACATCATCGTGTAGATCTGTTATTCGGCTCGTGTCGCTCGCTCCCGCTCTCTCGTTTGTCTCCGGCTTGTTTACGCCGTAACGGTGAGATCTATGAGCGTCCGCGGCTGATTTAAAGCCGACATGGCTCCCATGAAGGAGATCCGACGCCTCGCTTGGCCGATTGGTTTTGGGTCTCGGACTCTTTGGTCTGTTTCCCCGAAACTGCAAACAAAAGGCGATCTGGATTAATGAACGTTCTAAATTCATTCATCCATTATCTCCCGCTTATCCTCTATTAGGGTCGCGGTGGGGTTCCCCATGCCCATCCAGGGGAGAACGTCTCGGGCGCTGGGCAGATAGACCCAGGACAGGGCGCCAATCCATCGCTGGGCACACACTCACTCACACAGACACACTATATGGGGCAATTTTGAGAATTCAATTAACTTGATCCATGTTTTTGGACTGTGGGAGGAAACCGGAGAACCCGGAGGAAACCCACGCAGACACAGGGAGAACATGGAAACTCCACCCAGATGGGGATTCGAACCGGGAATCCCTAGCGCTGAGAGGAGAACATGCTAACCACTAAACCACCGTGCCGCCCACGTTTTAAATTTAAAAAAAA
>JAFMOD010000509.1:8744-70288 GCA_019802435.1 Corydoras maculifer
CATTAACATCCTAAAGCCTGAATTATTATTTATTTAAACCATGTGATTAATCAATACCAGATAAACACCTCTGGAGTTTCTTTTTGCATTTTCAGGACCTGAACTTGTAGGAAATCTCTCAGCTGTTAATGTTACAACCTCCTCTGTTCAGTTGAACTGGAATAAACCAGTGGGAAATAACTCTTATTATAAAGTTCAGTATGTGAACAACGGTACACTGGTTAATCAAACTCCTTCTACCATGATAAACATAAATGGTCTGATTCCTGGAGGGCAGTATAAGTTCACAGTGTTTGCTGTTGCTGCAGACAATCAGACAGAAGGAGGTTCTGTTAACTTATCGGTTTATACAAGTAAGAGATATTTAACAAAGTTTAATCTCATAACAGATAAAAGTTTATCATGAACATGTTTTAGATGCAGGTTGTGGATGGTGCACTTGTACAGTGGGTATCACTAATGTCACACAGATTCAGATTGCCTGATATGATATTTTTTCAGTAACTTTCCAGATAAAAACATCTGGAGTTTCTTTTTGCATTTTCAGGACCTGAGCTTGTAGGAAATCTCTCAGCTGTTAATGTTACAACCTCCTCTGTTCAGTTGAACTGGAATAAACCAGTGGGAAATAACTCTTATTATAAAGTTCAGTATGTGAACAACGGTACACTGGTTAATCAAACTCCTTCTACCGTGATAAACATATATGGTCTGATTCCTGGAGGGCAGTATAAGTTCACAGTGTTTGCTGTTGCTGCAGACAATCAGACAGAAGGAGGTTCTGTTAACTTATCGGTTTATACAAGTAAGAGATATTTAACAAAGTTTAATCTCATAACAGATAAGTTATTCATTTGTACCATTGAAAATTGAACACTCTCACTGTAGCAGTTGCACCACACAGATTCAGTGTGTCTTGTTTTTTTCTTAAACTTGGACACATTTCTTTAAAATGTTAAGAACGTAAAATAATTTTTAGATTCTGGTAAGTTGGTAATTAAACTATTAAACACAATTTATTACTATTGATTCATTTACTAAACTACCTTTATTTCAACAGGTCTGTGTGTGTTTGCACTGTGTTTTGATTGCTGGTATTATAAACATATGTTTAACATTATATACATCATACAGATTCAGAAAATCAGAATCTAACATACGTTTACAATCTTAAAGGTTGATATATGTCTCAGCCCCAATGAGTTGTTAATATAATTGATGAATGAATGTGGAAAGAAATTAGTATTATAAAATGTTTACATAATTGCCTGACTTTACTCACAGAACCAGAATTCATAAGAAACCTGACTGTAACTAAAAAAACAATAAGCTTAATGTTTCTGAACTGGACTGAACCAATTGGAAACAGATCTTATTTCATAGTTCAGTGGACTGATGACATCACACCAAAAAATGAAACAGTCCAGGATACTTTCTTTAACATGACTGATCTCATTCCTGGAGTAAAGTACAGTATCATTGTAACTGCTGTCGCTGCAGATAATCAGACTGCAGGAGGTTTTGTCAACATTTCATCTTACACAAGTAAGACATACTTTGGGGAGAAATAATTTTAAATATAGAATTTCACACTGAGGTTTATGAAAATGTTTATACACCCGTCTTTAATTACATGTTTGGTTGATTAAAAAAATTACCACAGAGAATAAATTTCGATATTACAAATTGTTCAAAATTTACAAATTGTTGAATTAAGATTACAAGTAATAAATATTTGCTGAAATATATCTAGATTTAAACATATAACATTTAAAGTTCTCTTATCACGAAAATCACTTCAACTTTAAAGTAAATGTGGTGTGATCGGGGAGTAAAACATTTTCATGAGACTGAATATAACTGTTCATAGGTTCATGACATGATAACCTGTTACTTGTTCTCACAGAGCCAGAAATTATAAATAATCTGACTGTAACTGAAATAACAACAAACTTAATGTATCTGAACTGGACTGAACCAATCGGAAACAGATCTTATTTCTTAGTTCAGTGGACTGATGACATTGACTCAGTAAATAAATCAGTCCAGAATACTTCCTCTAACATCACTGATCTCACTCCTGGAGTAAAGTACACTGTCTGTATAAGTGTGTTTGCTGCAGATAATCAGACAGCAGGAGGTTCAGTCTGCATATCAAATTATACACGTAAGATAAACTGTACATTGAGGGTGATGACTGATGATGGTGCTGTGTGCAGCATTAACATCCTAAATCCTGAATTATTATTTATTTAAACCATGTGATTAATCAATACCAGATAAACACCTCTGGAGTTTCTTTTTGCATTTTCAGGACCTGAACTTGTAGGAAATCTCTCAGCTTCTAATGTTACAACCTCCTCTGTTCAATTGAACTGGAATAAACCAGTGGGAAATAACTCTTATTATAAAGTTCAGTATGTGAACAACGGTACACTGGTTAATCAAACTCCTTCTACCATGATAAACATATATGATCTGATTTCTGGAGGGCAGTATAAGTTCACAGTGTTTGCTGTTGCTGCAGACAATCAGACAGAAGGAGGTTCTGTTAACTTATCGGTTTATACAAGTAAGCAACATTTCAAAAAAAGGTTTTTGACATTTAAAGGTTTATATTTATCAGGTTGTCATTGCAAAATTTTGAAAACGTGTCAACTGAACATTCTGAGCATGCCATGGTTCAACAGCAGACCCAACATATAGGTTTATATATATATATATACAGTATATATTTGTTATATTTGTATTCAGGTGTATAATGTTTGTTTGAGTCAAAATTCGCATTTATTTGATTTGTTTTTTGATTTTTAATCGTATCTTTCATGTCTATGAGACATTAACATTCTTGGAAATCCACAAGGCAAGGTTATGGCGACTATTACAGTTCTGCTGATGGAAGTAATTAATGAAGTTACTTTGTTGATAAGATTATTATTCTAATATGAAGTTTTCTACTCACAGAGCCAGAAACCGTCAGACAGCTCACACTCGTTAACATTACAACATCATCTGCCTTTCTGAATTGGGTTGTACCACCTGGAAACTGGTGTTCATTTGCAGTGAATTGGACTGAGGAACATTTGATTAAAACACCTTACTTTGATGTCAGTCCCCTTAATTCCTCAACAGAATACACATTTGAAGTCTTTTCTCTTGCCTGTGATAAAACAACAAGAAGCAAATCGACTGTCATCACAAACTGTACAGGTAAGGGTTAGTAATTTGGATTTAAAAGTGATTTTGTAAATGATACTTGGAATTATAATGTAGAAACCACTGTTTTTGTTCAAATCTACCTGTAAAAAATACAGCCGTTATTACATTTTTTGTGCAGGATGGTGAATTCCATATAAATTTTTATTAAATTTATTTTAAAAATATTGATTTTTTTCTGGCTGTTATATGAAAATCACATAAAAATATTTAAATGATTTAATAATTTTATTATATACAGTACTTGACTTTATTGGAACTTATTCTTTTAGATGCAAGTCCTGTTTCTAATTACAGTTGTGAAGGACAATACCATTCACCAAATTTAACCTTGAAATGGGACTCACCTGGCAAGAACCTAGGATTTAATATCAGCATCTTAAAGACAGACCATACACGAACTCAGAATTGTACAAACTGCAGTGCAAACTTTACAAACCTTAATTATGACACAAATTACAGTGTGGTTATTTTGACACGTGGATGTGGGAGGGACGGCAGACTGGAATTCATTTGCAAAACAAACATAACAAGTGAGTATTCTCTTATTTCTTCATGACTGTTCTATAACTGAAACTTGCACAGACTTGATAATAATCACAGTCATATTTGGTTTGTGGTTTCAGATCCACCAGTTCCAAAAAATATCACTGAAATAATCAAGAACACCAAAAGGAATGAACAGACAGTAACTATTGAATTCAGTACCAGTCTATTTAATAGCAGTTCAGGAGCCATTGTTTCGTATGGTGTTCTGTTGTCAACTGAATCACAAGGTTTGTTGTTGTTTTTTTATAGTTATATTGTTAAAATTGAGAGAACCAATAATTCTTGTAATTTAACTAATGCCTTCTATATCATTGTTATTATTAGCAATTACCAACGTGGGCCTCGCAAAGAACTATACGAACTGGAAAGACAAGACAGCCAGTGCTTATCTAACAGTTTTGAAAAAGATTTCTATTACCAGGGACACAACATTTACGGTTGATCTCGGAACGGACAAAGCATTAGACGTAGACAATAGCTCTTTTTATAAAAATGGAATCCTGAACAAGCAAAAATACTTGTAAGTATAAAGACATTACAAATATCATTACTAAGCTCGACAGTATATTGTATATATGTAGTACATATGTAATATCAATTATATACTGCAGTCTGGAGACAACTAGAAACAGTTATGCATAAACTACAACACTGTTCTCATATCAAAAATATATAATAAACAATTTTCCCTACAGTGGTGCAGTTGTCCTTTTTACAAGTTTGGTTTTAAATAATGAAGGAGCTGTAAACATTGACACATCAATCTACAGTATTTCATCTAATTTTGACATAAATGCATTTCCAGGTAAGCCATTCATAATTTGTTTTATTTGTATGTGTGTTTGTGTGTGCATAATTATTATTACAGTTTAAATCCAATTTACTTTTCCATTCATTTCTCATTTTCCCTTAAGATTCACAATTGGCAATCATTTTGGGAGTGGTGTGCGCACTCATCTTTCTTATTGCAGTTGTGGGTGGAGTTGTATTCTGGAAAAAAAGGTAGAATAAAAAATTCCCTTTAAAGTAATTTATGACTATATTAGAAACTAGAAAGAAAAGTTTGTGACCAAACTTTAAATGGGTGTGGAAGGGCTGACTGCAAAAATAAATAAAGAAAGAAAAATTTTTCATTTTAGACGATCAACAAAGAACTACGAAGACATTGCGGTCGACAACATCACAGGGTGAGTCAACATTTTGATTTGTATTTTAAAATATGTTCTTAATATAAAGAGACTCAAATGTTTTTTTTCTAAATCTACAATTCTGTTTTTTTGTTTTTTTTACAGAAATAAAATGTAAGTCCACATTTTAAAACCTGAAAATCATTAGATATAAAATCAGATAGACATAAAATCAGTCGTTTGTGTTAAAAATGCACCTGTTTCTTCCTATCTGCAGAAGCATCCCGGTGAGGGTGGAGGAATTTGAAGCTTATTTTAAGAAGCAACAGTCAGATTCCAATTGTGGTTTCGCTGAAGAGTATGAGGTGTGAAATAATTTTATCTTATAATTACAGAATAACTAATAATTTTAATACCACATTCATATTATTATAATATTATACTGTATTTTTTGTCTAAATAGTTATCAGTACTTTATATTTGTAGGATTTAAAGGTTGTAGGAACTGCACAAAGCAAGAGTAATGCCTTATTCCCTGAGAACAAGGGGAAGAATCGCTACAATAATGTACTACCTTGTAAGTGTGCTTTAAATACATTGCATTATTATTATGATTATTATTAGTAATAGCAATAACTTAATAACGTGGTGGCACAGAGGTATGCTCTCATTTTTGCCTAATTACTGAGAAGACACTAAGATTTAGAAAACATGATGTTAGTCAAAAGAGATCGAGAGGTTTACAATCTTTTTTCTAGTATATTTCAAAGCTAAATAATCAGGTCACAGTCAAGGTTTTGAGCAGGACAGTAAATTGGGGGGGGGGGTCCACTGAAGTTACCAATGTGGGTCCATGAGCAGGACTCTTACTTCTCATTGCTCCAGGTATGCTGTATGGTCAGCCCTGTGTTCTAACACCAACCAAATTGGAATACATGCAAGTTGCTTTGGATAAAAGCATCGGCTAAATGACAAAATTGTAAATGTAAAAGTAAAATGTAAATTCTTCCACCATAAACTAACCTAACTATGACTTTTCAGTAAAACACAAAAGGGCCTTCCCCAAACTTTTTCAACAGGTTAAAAAACATAGAACATAGAATTTCATGGTATGAAGTTGGGATAAGATGATTAATTGCTTTTAAAAATGTAACAATAAATTTACCATAAAAGCAACTTAAAATTGTCATTCTCAAAAGTGACATTCATATAAAAAAATTATGATTTTAGACCAAGTGGCTCAACTCATACAGCCACACAAATGACGTTATTAAGAAGTGTGCCCCAAATGTATTTTTTTTTTCGAAATCATCTTTGTTTATTTGTTTCTACTAGATTTTATGTGAAATTCATCTTTAGCATTCTGTTACTGGTTAAATACTAAACTATTCTCCCCGACTTCTGCTTGTCAGTTGTTTAATAAGCTCTTTTTTCAGTACAATACACCTGTATCAACTTAACTCTCATGCTTTTAGATGATTCTTCAAGAGTTAAATTATCAATACATGGCAGCCCCTTTGACGACTATATCAACGCAAACTACATTCCAGTGAGTAGATATTTCATCTTCTGTTATCTTAGCTGTATTTTTAATGTATTACTTAAATAAAATAACTTCCTATCATCATTTATTTAAATAAATGTGTGGATTGATTGTATTCAGATTGCTCAAGCTGTGTAAATGAACTGCATATGTGATGTTCTTCTTTGTAGGGTCATAATTCTAGGAAAGAGTACATAGCAGCTCAGGGTCCCCTGCCGAGCACCGTCAATGAATTCTGGAGAATGATCTGGGAAAAGAACACTTACACCATTGTAATGTTGACCAAGTGTTATGAACAAGGACGTGTGAGTTTAAACTATTCTTACAATAAAGGCTTTTATATTAAAATTCTCTATTTTTATCCTTCATACTTTAAACTTTCTTTTATGACAATCTTGTTGATGGATCATGTGCTTAATGTTGCTGTTCATTTGTCTGCAGGTCAAATGTGAGAAATATTGGCCAACTGATACGAAGCTGTTCAATAACATCTCTGTGACTACAACATCAGAAATCGAACTGGAGGACTGGACTATAAGAGACTTTGCTATTAAAAATGTGCGAATTTCCTCCATTAGCAACACTTGTGTGTCTCTGTAACTCGGCAACAGACATGTTTATTTTCTTAAATGTGTTTGATATTAGTGAAAAGTCACTTTCACTATTGTTTTAGGTGAAGACTGCAGAGATCCGTGAGGTTCGTCAGTTTCATTTCACTGCCTGGCCTGATCACGGTGTACCGGAGACCACAGAGGTGCTCATTAACTTCAGACACCTGATCAGAGACCACATGGATAACTATTCAGCCCACTCACCTACTGTAGTACACTGCAGGTAAAGTGCACACTCACAACTGGGTTCTCGAAAAGTTCTCCTTAGTAATTCAGCAGATTGGAATCATTCACTGCAAAACACATGTTGATGCACCACCACCACACCGGTGTCACTGCGGTGCCAAAAAAAATCCACCACCCAAATAGTACCTGCTCTGTACAATCTGCATATATGGAGATACAGATGAACTACAGTCTGAAGTTGTAGAACAACAAGGTCCATCTAAATTATACTGATAAATTGAACAATGAGTGTGGAAACCTAATCAACTGATTCAAATGTATAACTACAAATGATTGTTATTCTTCCTTATTCATTCATTTATTCATTTATTCATTATCTTCCACTTTATCCTCTATTAGGGTCGTGGTGGGGTTCCCCATGCCCATCCAGGGGAGAAGGTTTCGGGCGCTGGGCAGATACACCCAGGACAGGGCGCCAATCTATCACTGGGCACACACACAGACACGCACACAAACACACTCTATATGGGGCAATTTGGAGAACTCAGTTGACTTGATCCATGTTTTTGGACTGTGGGAGGAAACCAGAGAACCCGGAGGAAACCCACGTGGACACGGGGAGAACATGAAAACTCCACCCAGATGGGGATTCGAACCGGGAATCCCTAGTGCTGACAGGCGAACATGCTAAACCACTAAGCCACCGTGCCGCCTCTTCCTCTTATTATTTTCATCATTATTATTAGTATTAGTATTATTTTTTATTATTACTATTATTATTGTTGCTGTTGTTGTTATTATTATAGATTTTCTATTTTTTTCACTTTTTAAATGAACAGTGCTGGTGTCGGAAGGACCGGGACTTTAATTGCACTCGATCACCTGATCTTCCAGATTGAGAGGGAAAACATTGTAGACATTTATGGCTTTATACATGACATGCGTATGCACAGACCACTAATGGTACAAACTGAGGTATGCAAAACCCGAGCATAACTGTTCAGTGCATGTGCATGTACAAGGTTCTGTGCTGACCAACATCATGTTATCCTTTCACAGGACCAGTACGTGTTCCTGAATCAGTGTGCTGTTGACATTATTAAATCAAGAAGAGGAACCAATGTGGATCTAATCTACCAGAATGCTGCAGCCTTCAGTATCTATGAAAATGTCTCATAGGAAAGACACTGATGCCAAAAGGGGAATCGAATTCATATGAACTAGATTTCAGGTGATATTCACCTAAGTTTAAAATGTTAGACAGAAGAAAAGCTTAATATCTGTTTGATCCATGTTATTTAAGTGATTCTGACATTTCCAGCACTGATTAATGTACATAAAATGTAAATCAGGGTCTCAAACAGACACTGTGTTTCTGTCAAGCTTCTTCTTGTGATGAGGCATTAATTCCACACTGTCTGTTAGATCTCAGAGCATTCAGTAAATACTGTAATTGATGATGATTTGCATAACTGCCTCCTATTTATGAAAAAGAGATTTTGCGATTTTTATATTTTGTTTATAAGGCATTTATGTTGCACATCTTTTGCGACTCATTTACTAGTGTTTTGAACGACCTTAGCCACACTGGATATTAGTCTTTTAATTTCTGAATTGTTTTTGTCTGTAAAAATAACTTTTGCACCTGGAAATCCAAATGACTTCCAGATTAAGGAAGATATGGGAAGATATTAAGAGTCAAAGCTGTAAACTTGCGAGATTAATAAGACGTGATTTGTGTGTTATCGCTTAATAATTATTCCAACCTTTATTCATATTTTGATAAATGTCGTTTTCAACAACATTTTGTTAAATGAGATTTGACACAGACTCATTACAAGGTTAAGTAATTAATTTTGAGTATTTTAATTCATTTAATGTTGTTTCTTTTGACTTTTCTATTTATTTGGATCTTGTTAATTTCTGGGAAACAGTATCCAGACACAATGGCGGTTCTGTGGGATGAAGTGACCCTGTGATCCTCTTTAATGTGGCATGAAACATTTACCATTTACAAAAAAACAAGGGTAGGATAATTACATTGCCTTGCACCTCTTGTCCAACCAAAATGAAAGGGGAATCGGCTCCACTAGTACAGCTGCTAACAGCCCCTCTGAAAAAAATGCTCTACAACCCTAACTACTATGACATTAGCTGAAAAATCACATAATGCTCTTGCTCTTCTTTTCACACCCACTGACGTTTGTCCAGTGTACACTACGTGGCCAGGAAAAGTCGACACTGCCTTCTAGTGGATTAGTCTAAAAGAATATTTAAATGGTCGGCAGGTGGCAGGATCCATTTACGTTCTAATTTAAATCCACTATTAAAACCTTCAGATGTATTTTACCTTCTTAACAATCAGGACTGCATCGTATTCCACAATCAAAAAGTTCAGTGGATAAATATGTGAGGAGAAAATTCAAATTACAGTCCTCTGTGTGCAAACTGATGATCTGTACCTGGTTTCTGCAATTTGGTTGAACTTTATACATTTAGTGCTTCACCACTCAGTGGCTGGATGATGAGGCCTTATTTTATACTCAGAGTGTGTTGAAGCAACTAAAGATCAACCCACATGATTCACACTGTATTTTTTTGTGTAGGTAAATGAAGAACGGGGTCCAATTACAACATGTTATGTTAGATATGTTTTGAATTGATGTGGTTTATGAGTGGTTTCATGTACGGTATCCATTTTTGTATTCAGATTTATTTTTCTTACTTTCTGGTGTTTGAGTAACACACTGCCTTTCGATCACCTGCTGTATCCCACATGCTGGAGGAGTGGATTTTCTTTGACGATTGCTCAGGCACTATTATGTACAAATAAATGAAATATTAACTTTATTCCCACTGATGAGACCTCCTCTGGTTCTGTCAGTGAAATGTTAATGAAGCACTTGACTGCACATTTGTGATATAATAGTATATTTTCCAGTAGTATTCTAAAAGATGGATTACCTGACAATAGTGTATAATATCTATTGAAGATGAAATACAAACTCATTTTCTCTGTAAATGCAGGAGATTATTTTGACTTAATATATAATACATTTTGTTGTCAAGGTACTGAATATGAAGGTAAACCTGTTTTTATAAATGTAATTCAGCACTGAAATGTATTTTGTCGATGCCTGTTTCTTGTGTAAGAAACGTATTCATGTGTTCACACTGGCTGAATGAAACTCTGGACAGGCTTGTGCAATATATTTTTAGAATGTGAATATTAAATGAATCTGTTGCTTTTATTAAGAAACTATTCTTATGAGATTTTTAAATGTTATATGTGTCTAGTTTTGCAGTGTTTATTTTTGCTTTAATGAAAACATTGCAGTTCTGTTTCAACATGTTCATTTTACAGAGAATTCTGTGATTATTCTGACTTGCTGCAATAAAAAAGTTAAGAGTGTGTTGAGTGTTGACTACAACAGAGGGACATAGAGAGGAAGCGTTCTGTAGCCTGGCCTGTAACCGACAGTGGCAAAAAAAATGGGACAACACCCGAGACAGGTCATCAGTCCATTGTGGGTCAGACATACCAACACAATTTCCAACTAGAGGCAACGTATTATAGCTGAATCATTCTAGTGTGTGAGGTAACTATAAAGGTATAAGTTATAGGTGTATGTATATATATATATATATATATATATATATATATATATATATATATATATATATATATATTCATTCATTCATTATCTCCCGCTTATCCTTTATTAGGGTCGCGGTGGTGTTCCCCATGCCCATCCAGGGGAGAACGTCTCGGGCGCAGGACAGGGCGCCAATCCATCGCCGGGCACACACTCACTCACACAGACACACTCTATAGGGTACAATTTTGAGAATTCAATTGACTTGATCCATGTTTTTGGACCATGGGAGGAAACCGGAGAACCCGGAGGAAACCCACGCAGACACGGGGAGAACATGGAAACTCCACCCAGATGGGGATTCGAACCGAGAATCCCTAGCGCTGAGAGGCGAACGTGCTAACCACTAAGCCACCGTGCCGCCTATATATATATATATATATACACCCTGCACCTGCACACTGACGATATAGTTGAATCTAATGTAATTAAATAAACTAAAGCTCCAGGAAACTGACACAGACACAGGGAGAACATCCACATCACATAGAATGGACCCCAAATTCACACACCAGTACTGATCTTTTTAAGAAATGAATGGACAAGTTAAAGTATATTCCTATTTGCCATATTTATCTAATTATTGTATAATAATAATTATAGTGAAACAGACTTGTAAGACTACTGTGAGAAGGTTATCTGTCATATTTTTCTCATTAATTATGTTGTGCTGATTCCTCTTTAACTAATTGGCTTTTTAGCAGTATCGCTCTCTTACTTATAAGTCATTTATTTTTAATAATTAAAATATTGAAAATATAATTGTCCTGGTGGCTTAGTGGTTTAGCACGTTCGCCTCTCAGCCCTCGAATCCCAATCTGGGTGGAGTCTCCATGTTCTCCCTGTGTCCGTGTGGGTTTCCCCCTGGTTCTCCAGTTTCCTCCACAGTCCAAAAACATGGATCAAGGTCAATTGAATTCTCCAAATTGCCCCATATAGAGTGTTTGTGTGTGTGTCTATGGGAGTGAGTGTGTGCCCAGCGATAGATAGGGTGTATCTGCCCAGTGCCCGAAACGTTCTCCCCTGGATGGGCATGGGGAACCCACCACCACCACCACCACCACCACCCACGACCATAGTAGGGGATAAAGCAGAAGATAAATGATGGATGAATATAATTGTTCTGCGGTTTGTTTTAATGAGCTGGGGAACTCTGTGGGAGTGCGGCACGGTGGCTTAGTGGTTAGCATGTTCTCCTCTCAGCACTAGGAATCTCGGTGGCGTTTCCATGTTCTCCCTGTGTCCACGTGGGTTTCCTCCAGTTTCTCCGGTTTCCTCCCACAGTCCAAAAACATGGATAAAGTCAATTGGGTTCTCCAAATTGCCCCATATACGTGCGTGTCTGAGTAAGTGTGTGCCCAGCGATAGATTGCCCCCCCCCCCCCCCCCCCCCCCCCCCCCCCCCCCCCCCCCCCCCCCCCCCCCCCCCCCCCCCCCCCCCCCCCCCCCCCCCCCCCCCCCCCCCCCCCCCCCCCCCCCCCCCCCCCCCCCCCCTTCCGCAGCCCGCCTCGCTGTGAGCTCCGCTCCGTGTCCGCGTCCCCCCCCGCGCTCGACTCCTCATTTGGGGGAGAAACGGGAGTCTGAAGCGAGTCAAGGACGAAGGCGTCGCTGCAGGACGTCAGTGAGACGCACGCCGTCGTTCGCCGCGGTTAACTTTCCGTCCGTCCGTCCGGGGTTCGGGCGTCGCCCCCCGGGCGCCTCAGCCGCTCGGCACCGCGGGCCGGTCCGCTGTGAGGAGCCGGGCGGCCGCCTCTTTGTGTTTTCGGGGCGGGACGCGGTGGACTAGCCGCGAAGGAGAAGCGCTCCAGCGGGACCCGCTGCGGGAGGATGGAGGCGTTCGGATTTCAGGTTAGCTAGAGAGCTAACCCGTTAGCGCCGTTACCTCAGCCGCCGAGCACTGAAGTTACAGCCGTAACATCCACCGAGAAAAGCAGGTACGAGCCGCCATTCACCCGCAAACAGCCTGAAACCCGCTTTCATAGAGCGTCGTGGTTTATTCGACCACTTTATGTTTTAATTGTGCTGTTAAATACGGGACACCTGATCATCACACAGTCTGTAAAGGGCTGTGCTGCACTGATGATGGATGAGCCCCCCACTGAGCCTCGGTCCTCACAAGGTTTCTTCCTTAAGAGAACAACACAACAGGAAGATTTTCCTTGCCACTGTCGCTTCGGTTTGCTCTTTGGGGGGTTCAAAGGCTTATTACATTTACATTACATTTGGTCATTTATTGGACGCTTTTATCCAAAGCGACTTACGCGGTGAGCACAGGGTTAATCACAACATCCCTGGAGCAATGAGGGTTAAGGGTCTTGCTCAAGGACCCACACTGGTAACTTCAATGGACCTGGGATTTGAACCCCCAACCTTCAGATTGAAAGCCCAACACCCTAACCACTGAGCTACCTTGCTTATAAAACTGTAAAGCCGCTTTGTGACAATGTACTATAGTAAAAAGAGCTCTATAAATAAATTCCTTGAACTTAAACTTAGACTTGAAAACGTCACTCCTCGCTTCCAGAGCTTTATTTCGGAGCAGTTTGGTGGGATATGAAATGAATTCTCCTCGCTTTCACCAGATCTTTAATTGGCGGTTTGTCCAGCTGTCGGTTGTTGGGTCAGTGCTTTCTTTCTGCTGGTTCTGTATCTGACAAAAAAAAAAATCTGATCTGCTGAATTCTACTGCAGTGTTTCTCTACAAGCCTTCAGTTTTAATGTTGTTTTTATGTCGTTTATTTATTCATTCATTATCTTCCGCTTTATCCTCCATTAGGGTCGTGGGGGAGGGGGGGGGGTTCCCCATGCCCATCCAGGGGAGAACGTTTCGGGTGCTGGGCAGATACACCCAGGACAGGGTGCCAATCTATCGCTGGGCACACACTCACACACACACACAGACAGGCACACAAACACACTCTATATGGGGCTATTTGGAGAACTCAATTAACTTGATCCATGTTTTTTGGACTGTGGGAGGAAACCGAATAACCCGGTGGAAACCTAACGGACACGGGGAGAACATGGAAACTCCACCCAGATGGGGATTCGAACCGGGAATTCCTAGTACTGAGAGGCGAACGTGCTAACCACCAAGCCACCGTGCCGCCCATGTCATTTAATAGTCTTCTTTATTTACACTACAGGGTGAGGAGACGTGCAGACAGTGTGTTGAGTAAATACAGGCTTTGTTTTGTTTGACTTTGACTTTTTCTCTTTGGCTTGTTGATTCTGTCATGGCTTGATGAACATGGATTTGCAATCTTAACCAGACGCGACTTTCCATTAAATGTCTCATCTCATTATCTTCTGCTTAATCCTCAAATAGGGTGGCAAGTGGGTTCCCCATGTCCATCCAGGACAGAACATTTCACAAACTTACAGAGACACACATGCATTATATAGAGATTTTATATGAGAAGGTCTGGCTTGTCTTCATTGTAATTCATTTCAGAGATATCTGAAGGGGTTGATGTCAGAACGCTGTAGGCCGGTAAAGATCCTTTACACTACGTCATGCTGGAACAGAAAGTGTCTTCAATAAAATGGTTTTCTCTGAACTGACGCAGTAATCCGTGCTGCTTGATTTTATATCCCTGTGGTAATAGAATGGAAATGCATGTATTTGGGAAAGTGTCCCTGTGGTGAGGGGGTGTGACTGGGTGAAACCTGTAAATGTAATGCGCAGGACATATAACAGTAAAAAATTATAGTAAAGAAAGAAATTTAGGGTTGAGGGGCAATAAAGTTAGTGCCACATGTAGTTTTAAGTACTGAGCATCTGTACGGTTTAGTTCTGTTGAGGTTGTGTGTGTGTTCAGATCAGACTCTGATTGTTACAGCGTCTGATGGCTTTGGGGGAAGAAACTGTTCCACATTCCGGATGCGAGGGCCTGAATGCTTCAGTACCTTTTTTCCAGACGATAGATCAAAGAATTTGTGGCTCATATTGTAGACGGTTCGATATAGAACACCGGGAGTACATTTCTGTAACGAATCTTCAGTTTACATCACTGTATGAAATAATGTTCATGATTAGACCCCATGCTAACTTCTAAACTGACTTTTGAGATTTTTGTCATTGTCTAACTTCTTAGCTAACAGTTGACCTTTAGCTTAGCAGGTCACGGCTTTAAATTATATCCAGAACTTAAGGTCTGTCCTCTCTTTGTTCCTTTTTCTGACTTTAGAACACTAAATGCATGTGTTAGTGTATTTTTGGGAGTGAAACTGAAGCAGAGTGCTGTTAAACTGCTTTAGTGCAGTATGGCAGCTGATGGGAGGGCTCTCAATTTCGCTGAGTGCTGCTCACTGTAAATAGCGCTTCCCTCATCTCATTAAAGCAAATCCTGACCAGTGCACTGCGTTAAATTGTCAGCGAAGCTGTGATGGGTATGATTCTGTAGTCTAATCTCCAATCACTTTATCAGTCTCACTGCAATTGTTTAAACTTCAGCCCTGTGCTGGTTCTAATGTCACTGAGATTAATTATAGGTTTTCATTTTTACATTGTTTATGGAAATTTGTCTTCTCCATCTTCAGATTATGTTTTTCCAAATAAAATATTCTTGAATATTACTTAAGAACCCAACTCTAAGCTGATGGGTAATGCTGTCAGTAGATTTTAACTTCTATTGCTGCTGTGTGGAAACAGGAAAGTGAAACAAACATGAGTGAGCAAACTCATTTGCACATTCAAATGAAGTTAAAGCAAATGATATAAAGGTGGGGTAAATTCTACAAGTCACACTCAGTCAATTTATGGATAACTAAAAAATCTTCACAGATTAAACCACATGCCGGTGGGTCCTGGTCTGGTTAACGTTTTAAACATTATTTGGTTTATAGGGATTTAAAGCTTTTTTTTTCTGAGACTACTTGTGATTTGGTCATGCTGATGCTGTACACTGCATCATGATGATGCCATGCACAGCAGATCAGTGATCAGTGCCATAGTGACAGGAAGGGCGAGGACCTCTTATACATTTGTAAACAATCTTATATTAATTTAGGTTGTGATAATCCAGTTTAGATAAGTAGTTTGTTTTAGGAAGAAAGTTGTTGCACATCTTTCAGTAGAAACAGTTACAGCCTGTTAAGCAATGTTTTTCACACACAAACATTGCATTTCTTAGTGTTTTGTGAGGTTGTGGTAGCTTAGTCTTAAGGATACTGAGCAAGCAACCTGAGAAGTCCATCAAAATCTGCCAGTGTGGCTCTTTAAGCAAAGCTCTGAACCCTCAGTGCCCCAGGGGCGCTCTCTCGCCCGGATAAGCAGCTGCAAAATAATATCATTTTGGTTGTGTATCAGTGTTGTGTAAGTAAATGCCGATTATAAAACAGACGTCATTTATCAGTCTGCACTTTATAGTAAAAAATAACTGCTTTTGTGTTTTGAGGCATGTGATTACTTTTATACATGACTGTGTGTTAATTCTTTAATAGGAAGTTATTATATGAGCTTGTTTTCGTACCTTTCTGGGTGGTTTGGTACGTGTTACATGTGTTTGTTGTCTGAAGTCTGGATCAGTTCCCTTTAGCCTGACTTTAGAGCAGAACTAAATGTTCAGTGGAAAGTAAATTCTCCTCAGAGCTTGAAGTGTGCAGCTTAAATTGGTCCCACTAGACTAGTTATGTGTACAAGAACTGTAACGGTGAGAGATTTATCGTAAACAACAATGTGAAATGGGCAGAGATCAAATATACCTTTAGCTTAAATGTACCTGAATAAACTTTATTATTATCTAATTAAATGAAGCATCCATATCTGTCTCATTCATTTAATGAACTCTAACTCTGACTTCACCTGTGAATAATGATTTGGTCATTTTTGTACATTTCCTTATATTTTCTTGAACTTGCACTGACATCGGGCTGCATTTTCATTTCATCGCATGCATTAAGGTGGACCGGCTCTGTGGAAATGTCCTGTGCACACGTACCATGTGCAACATGCAGGGGCTGTAGCATTCTGGTCAAACTTAATGAACAAAAAAAACACTTTATTTAAAAGATTATTTTTTGGTTGACTGTTGTAATACATTTGTAATTGGACAGTGACATTCATGTTTTTACTCAGACTTTTAAAAAAAATTTATCATTCATCATTACTTAGTGTTTCAACATGTATGATGCAAATAGTTAGAAGTAGCAGTTATTTATTTTTAGTTGCCCATTATCCCTTTACCAGAAACAGCCCCAAGGCTAGAAATAACCGTGGTGCCCTTGGTAGCCATCAGTGCTGTTTGATATAAAACCATTATTGTGAGAAACAAATGATTAATCCTTGACTTTTTTGTGCTTTATATTATACACAGCTACCAAAGAGCCCTCATATGTCTGAAGACAGTCTAACAGGGTCGAGGGCTTTGATGTGGAATTTTTTTACCTTCTGCCCACACACATGCAGCCACTAACACACTTCCACCCACAGACATAATGAGACACAGGCTCATGTGTACTCTTCTACATGGGCAGAAGAGACCGATTTTACCTGCAAGAAATTAAGTTACAGGTTCAGTGGGACCATCCCAGGTTTTATTGACCTTGGAAACGAGCACACAGTGTAAACAAACAGTTCTGGACTTCTCCTGGGACACGCCTGTGTGGATTGTTGGCAAGGAGAGGTGTGTGTGTGTGTGTGTGTGTGTTTGAAAAGGCAACATGAAGGGTTTCCCACGCTAGGACGAGATCAGGAGGTCAGTTTGCCTTTGTAGCCTTGTTGAAAATCAAACCCTGCACTTCACCCAATAATGATGGATTAAATATCATCATACACGGTTTATAACCATCATGTGATATGATTACTGATAAGTCCAAATAATATCTATTAACAGTCTTATACAGAAGACAAGAGTAACACATTAATAGAGAATATAAACTATGTGGATGAAAGTAAAGTGACACATTAATCAACAAGTTTAGTTTTTTAAATTTATGCCTATTGAGAGTCAAGCAACCAGGCATGCATTTTAAATTATTGTATGCTTTCAACTTTGCAAACTTTGTGGAAGGCCCCCTACTGTTAATGCATGACTATTCCAGTACATAAAGTATGATATAAAAGGTGTTGTTCTGAGTTTGGTGTGGAAGAACTCAACTGGCCCACACTATTTATATGAGTGAGAATTAAGGATGCATCTTCATTCAGGCAAAAATGTTGGGGGGAAAAAAAACACTGTATAAGTTAAAAAAAAAGAACACGTGGCTTATGTTGTTACAGTGGCTTTAACTTTAATAAGTGCTTATGTTTTTTGAACAATGTTCCTTGGATGTTTCTTTAAAAAGATCAGACTAACAACTATATATAACAGCTGGTGAGAGGGATGTGTGTACATGAGCATGTTTGCTTCATCAGAGGAAGAAAATGTCATCATGTGGAAAAACTTTGGGAAAAAATAGCCACCAAGTCTCTGTATGTATTTAATCTTAAACAGCTGGTATCCAAATATATAATGTTTAACAAAGTATAGCTCGTGTTAATTTCTTTCTGTTCATTTAGGCTCCATTCAGAGTTGTATTGGGTTCTGTAAGGGCAGATTCTTAGCCCGGCTTTGTCAGTCTCCCTTCCAACAGGAATTTTGCTGAGGTCAGGTTTTATGCATTATAACCACATCAACAGAAGAAAAGCACATATTCCACAGTGTTCATTAGTAATCATTTCTATATTTAACATTTCTCATTCTTTATGTAAAAGCTGCCTTAATGTTGATCGATAACATCCTGCCTCCAGACAGCAATCAGGGAGTAGCATGTACACACCAGCTTCCATATTAATCTTGGACGAAAAACAATTATTTATAAACTCAAATTCTGTGTTCTTGCTGATTTTGTTTCAACATAAATACAGCTCACTGGTTTAAACCTCTTATAAAGGAAAGAACCATCTCAAGACCAAACACCATCGATGCTGTGATTGAGATAATCCCTTTCATTCCCATTGTATTGCAATAAAGTGGAACTTGATAAAGTAGGCCTTTAGTGCAGTGAATATAATCACTGTGGCATCTTTTACTTGATAGAAATGAAATGGAAAAAACAATATTACTTTTAAAAGCTAGTTATTGTTAAAACCCTGGTTGATAATCATGCTTTACAAAAAAGTAAAACTAGGCCAAAATTTTCCCAAAGCGCCGTGTGCTTCATGTTTATTTTGTGTCTGTTAAAACATGGCTGCCCAGCAATGGATTGGCGCCCTGTCCTGGATCTATCTGCCCAGCGCCCGAAACGTTCTCCTCTGGATGGGCATGGGGAACCCCACCGTGACCCTAATGGAGGATAAAGCGGGAGATAATGAATGAATGAATGAATAAAACATGGCATGAAACAGTAATGTTGTCCTGGCGGTCATTTTTATTTTTGACTTTGTCATTATAGAAAAGTGTTCATCATTGTGAGTGTGAATTGCACACGTCATATTGTTTATTATAAATGAATACATGACTAAGCTGCTTGCTGCACACAAAATAGCTTCACATTGGTGTAGTAACCTTCACCTGTTGCTGTTTAAAGCCTATGGATTTATTGTGTCTGTGTGTCTGCTTGCTTGGAAACTCTGGCTTCTGTACACCGTGAAGACTTATTTAACAGTTAAAACAGAACGTCAGCTGATATCAGATGGCCGTGTGAGGTGTTTATTTAGAGGAAGTAGAACTCTCATCTACACAATAGGTATAAAAAGTGTGTCCATTTTTCATGGCAGCTCAGAGACACGAAGGGAAGAATGATTTCTGGAGAACATCAGAGAAAATCGGAGTGGGTCAAACAGTCTGTCGAGAGGAGAATGTTCCCATTTTGACTTCCTTTTTAACACACTTTCCCTTTCTGGCTGCAAGCTCTGTTTTTTTTTTTTTTTTTTTAAAACCACAGTACATACCCAAACCCAATTTTATATGCAGTCGTAGGAGGTGGTGGTGTAGTTTTGAGAGTTTAAAACCAGGTGCTACTGGTAATAATGGGCTTTAAAGGTTAAAAACACATGACGTTCTGTTTCAGTCAGCGATACTGATCAAAGTCTTTAAATATCAGTTCGGTACTGTGCTTGTACTTATAAAAGTAATACTATACGGATACATCTAGTACATTATCTAACGTTTCAGGCGCTGGGCAGATACACCATGTGGTAGAACATCAGTGGAGTATGAAGTCATTTTAAACACCCCACCAGCCCCATAGAAAGTGACATGGATTTCAAATATAAGCAAAGACGAAATGTTTACACGAGTGGACAATATAAATTGCTGGGTCTCTGAAGGTTAAAGATAACAGTATTATGGTTTCATTGTGAGTCAGTCAGTGTATTGCACTACCTCATTTTCCCTTTAGGATCACTTGATAAGTCATCACAGTTTGCACCAGTTTCTGCTCCATATTTCTACAATTCTTTATATCATGTTTTTCTCATTTACTCTGAGTTTTTGGTAATCCTTCAACCGTGCGATGGTTCAGTTGAGCTCTGCTTCATCGGATGCATGGATATCCCTCATTCGAAACGCAGTGAATAAAAGAGTAACAAGAAAACAACACTGTTATTCTGTTTAATGTAAAGAGGCTTCTGTGAGGGATGTCATTTCACAGTTCTTTTGAAACATTTTGAGGTTAAAAGATTCATTTAACACCCACACAAGATAGATGTTGCTGGCTCCACCCTGAGCTGCATTTAATGCAAAGGAAATAAGCAGCCTCAGTCTTACAAAGAGCTGTTTCCGTCTCTGGGCATTACAGATGGAGCAGTGTCTTTTAAAGGGTATTGGTCAGTCTTTATAGAACCCCCTGATTGTCTTGTATTAGTCTGTCTGGAACATTAGGCCTGCTGTGTGGGTGACCGTTGAGAGTGCACTCATCGGTCATTATGGGGTTAATATGTCCGTCTGTGAAACGCTGTGTTTTTAAAGGATATTTTATTAAATATGAATTGTGAGGTGTTATTAATATTAATGCTATTGTTTTCCTCCTCTACCAGAGTTTAAATCCCATCTTTGTTTTGAGCTCCAAGAAGTAGGTCATGTTTACTGTTTAGTGGTTGTGCAGCTCCTTTAAAAGTAAATACGGGCTTGGCATGACTTAAAAAGCAAACATTCTTACTTTTCTTCCTGCTTAATCTTGTTTAGTCCTTCTTTTTAAAATATCATTCATCCAGGTTAGGTGTTTATTTAACAAAATCAAAAGTATTTATAATAAGATGAACAAAACATTGAAGCTGTATGGTCTAAAGTTTATTACCACCCTTGCTGTTCCTCAAAGTTTGGGTTCGACCCCTTTAAGGTCTGATTATAATTTCATGACTTGTTCCTATTTAGATTAATTTTTAATGTCCCGTTATTGTACAGACTGCGGAATAAAGTGTAAGCAGATTTTGTTTTTCTGTTTGCAGGTATAAAATAAACCACAGCAGCAGTTCCATAAAGTCAAAAGCCCCTCATCTAAAGCAAGGTTTTCTCAGTACTGTGTACTTTCTTATTAGTACATTTAGTAGAAAGACTAAACCTTGCTGTCCATGCTTGTGGGGGATTTGTAAGTCTATGCAGTCTACTCAGGGAGACTCTTGAACAGAGGGCTATGATTTTAGGCTTTCTGTATTCAACTGACCCAGTTTGTTACAGATAACTAAAGACGTATACAGTTTAGTACACACTTTAGCTTTTTCCAGGAGGCTCTATTCCTTTTGACGCATCATGTCTTTGGTTTTATGACTCTTAAGTCGTTGTGTTCTCTTCAGATCACTTTTCACAAGCCTGTGATATTTAACTTGCTTGCTAACTGACCTTGACTTCTGAGTGACTTATTTTCCATTTGCTGGAGATCTAAAGGTGCTCATGTGTAGACACTTCAGTGAGGACCACGTGTGTGTTAAAATGCTCAGTGCTTTGTTAAGACCTTTCGATCATGGTTGCAACCAAAATCCTGCATTCTGTATTTGTTCTATAAATGTGCAAAAAGATAATACAATACAATACAGATAGTATGTTCTCTTACTTTCCCTGTTTAACTGGTGTTCTAAAATCTAATCTTCCCTTTTTAGAAATATGCAGGCAAACTGTTGCTTTGGCCATTTTACACATTGACCAGACTGGAGCTCCAGAGTGCAAACATTTCCCAGAAACACAACTCCGAATAGAGATCCTTCGCTCTCGCTCTCTTTCTCTCTCTCTCTCTCTCTCTCTCTCTCTCTCTCTCTCTCTCTCTCTCTCTCTCTCTCTCTCTCTCTCTATATATATATATATATATATATATGCATAGTAACAATCATATTATTCCATTACTACGGAACCACAAAAAAGGGCATCATCCTCTGACAAAGCAATTTTGCTTTCATTTTCTTTGAATAGAATGTTATATACTATCACATCCTGTTTGTAACACACCTGTGCTACCCCCCCCCCCCCCCCCCCCCCCCCCCCCCCCCCCCCCCCCCCCCCCCCCCCCCCCCCCCCCCCCCCCCCCCCCCCCCCCCCCCCCCCCCCCCCCCCCCCACACACCTGTGCTACAGATGAACAAGTGGTGGTTAGGAACTTGCTTTCCTCAAATAGTTGCAATGCATAGGCTTTTAAAAAATGTATTACCTGTCCTTATCTTTCTGCACATTGGTTTATTACTGGGTTAAACCAAGTCAAGCCTATAAACCATAAATAGGCATCTCTTGCAGACACTTCCTATTTCCTGTTCCAACACCATTATGTGTTGAGCCTTGAATAGACACTATATCAACAAAAGTATTGAGACATTCTTATTTTGTAATGATTACATTCAAGAGTTTCATTTAGTTCCATTGCTACAGATGTATTACATCAAACACCTAACCGTGTATTTATTATTTTTCCTACAAAAGTGAGGTTAATGATTCATCAGCCTAATCAAGCGTGTGTCTATTAAACATGAATACAAATCAATACCAATCACATCACTTGGATGGACACAGTGGGGGAAAAACACACTGTGGAACCTCACAAAAACAAAAAGATATTTCAAATTTGACCCAGAAATTCAGAAAAAAACAGCCACCATCAACTATGAACTATTAAAAACAGTTCCACCACAAAATGAACTACATACTCATTCAGCAGCAGCTTTCACAACTTTTAATTAGCATCACAGCATCCGGCTGTCATCTTTACAGCAGAAGCGCACTACCTACTCCTCACATATACATCCAAAAGGACAGAATTTGCCAAGAGGGCCTCAGGAACAAAATAAACAAGCGCTCCATTCCACCCAACTCACTTTAATGAATCACACAATAAGTGAGATGACATATCTATCACCAGTCATGAAAAAGGGGAAATCCACAGTTTTCAAACCGGACTGGACCAGACCACCTACACAAAATGTCATAGAGAACCTGCATCAGCTTCTGTCTAACCGACACCCACATGTCCACTGTGAGTGAATGATAAGTAATACATAAAGGCACTTGAATAAGATGGTAAAATGGTGACAATGTAAATTACAAAATAAACGTTTGCTATTACAGTCAACATGATGTAAATTGGACATTTTTTTTTAGTATTTATTAGTCAACGTGTTCATGTTGCTGTCAAAAAGTAATTAAGGCCGAGCAGCAGTGTCAGTATCGTGTCAGCTCCCACTTGCAGTTGACAGATTTTATAGGTATGGCATCCCATGATTGGGTGCATTCCCCTTCATCTGCAGAGTGTATGTTAAACCTATGATGCGCACCGTTGGTGAGCTTGGGTTCTACTCAGGAAAACCTCAGAAATCAACATGGCAGCTTGTAATAGTGATGCAAATATGTTTGGCTCAGCTCTCTGTGGCCTGAACAATTGTGTCCCTGGAAATTCTCCAAATGACATCTCGTCATTGTCTCTGTTGAACAGTAACTGCTGAATGATATCAGCTGCTGGAATAAAGTTGTGTGATGCTATTTAGAGACTGGAGCTGGTAACATTGCTCAAATTTGTTATTGAAAGCTCAACTGACCATGAATAACATGTGAATGGATATGTGATGTTTAACTTTTATTTACCAGACGCTGAATAAAAGCTAACTAGAGTCAGCGTGGACTGTAAAATACAAGTTTAAATATTTACAATAAACGTGTGATTGATGACTTTAGACACTGCTTGCTGGAACATTAGACCATGGACTGGGTGGAACCATCGCTGCAGGATTCGTTTGTGCAGTAGCTCATCACTTCAGAATGACTCATCTCCCAGAATTGACTCCCTAAAGTCTATTTTCATAGAACAAGTTTTAATATAGGCGGCACGGTGGCTTAGTGGTTAGCATGTTCTCCTCTCAGCACTAGGGATTCCCGGTTCGAATCCCCATCTGGGTGGAGTTTCCATGTTCTCCCCGTGTCCGCGTGGGTTTCCTTCGGGTTCTCCGGTTTCCTCCCACAGTCCAAAAACATGGATCAAGTCAATTGAATTCTCAAAAATTGCCCCATATAGTGTGTCTGTGTGAGTGAGTGTGTGCCCAGCGATAGATTGGCGCCCTGTCCTGGGTTTATCTGCCCAGCGCCCGAAACGTTCTCCCCCTGGATAGGCATGGGGAACCCCACCGCGACCCTAAGCTACAGTATTTAATGCAGTTAACAGTAGTTAATAGATTATCTGTAGTCTTTCTTGCATTAATAGCCATTATAAAACTGAAGTCACCTCAGTCATATTCTTCCTCCCCCGATGAAGTAAACATTAACTAAAACTCATGACCCATAATTAACTGACCAAGAAGGCTGTTCTGATTGGCTTGTTGTCTAGTTGCAGGACTCAGCAACAGTCTTTCGTATA
The DNA here is from genome assembly GCA_019802435.1 of Corydoras maculifer. Taxonomy (NCBI): domain Eukaryota; kingdom Metazoa; phylum Chordata; class Actinopteri; order Siluriformes; family Callichthyidae; genus Corydoras; species Corydoras maculifer. The sequence goes on from JAFMOD010000509.1 coordinate 33,381, forward strand.
AAGACTGTACAGTCGTATATTCATTCATATAATACAGGTTGGACGTCTGAAAATACACCACTTATTGTCCATTAGTTCCACTTACTGTAAAGATGGACTTTGTAGTCCTGCAATTCCAGACTGTAGTCCATCTGTTTGTGGACTACAGTACATGGATATTGTAACTGTCTACCTGATCAGTTTATATTTAAATTTTATTTTATGGTTCCTATTTCTTTAAGGACGTTAAAAATGTTCGGTTTTCTAAAGATTCAAAGTTAAAATGGAATGTTGAAGTGTTTCGTATATATACTCTGTTCCATATTTAATGCAGCCAATGAGGTCGGTGCTCTGCTTGCATAGTGTTTATGTAAAGGGCATTGCCTTTTTAGTATTTACTGGTTTAGTAATGTGAATTAATTGACAATTCCGTGGTTATGTCTGTCACAATGTCAGTTCATATGGTTAAACAAGAAAAGGGTCACATGTAAGACTGAGAATTAATTCATACTGTATAAGTAGCACTAATAGTTTATAATACAGAAACCATTCATTGTACATTTGTTTGTGTTATTTATGTTACAGTTCTCACGTTTAGGTATAAGTTCAAGAATGAACCTAATCAGTGTTATTAAGAAGAGTTGTGCCGTCATTTTGATATCGGTGAGAGCTACAGATATTTAACTTTGTGTTAACAATTTGAAATCAAGGTTTTATGATTTATAAGGGCGGCACGGTGGCTTAGTGGTTAGCACGTTCGCCTCTCAGCACTAGGGATTCCCGGTTCGAATCCCCATCTGGGTGGAGTTTGCATGTTCTCCCCGTGTCCGCGTGGATTTCCTCCGGTCCTCCCAACATGGATCAAGTCAATTGAGTTCCCCAATTTCCCCATATAGTGTGTCTGTGTGAGTAAGTGTGTGCCCAGCGATAGATTTTGCGCCCTGTCCCGGGTGTATCTGTTCAGCGCCTGAAACGTTCTCCCTTGGATGGGCATGGGGAACCCCCCCCCCCCCGCGACCCTAATATAGGATAAAGCAGAAGATAATGAATGAATGAATGAATTATAAGGTTAAGCACCGAACTGCTTTATAACTTCAGCTGTAATAAAGTAAGTTCTCTGAGAACTGCACATTAAGTAATCGATCATTCTGCTGTTATTTGCACACTGTAATGTAGGTCTGTTATTTAGAGCACCGTACATTGGAGGCTCGCACAGTGTTTGCAGAATACGGCTTTACATGACGGTTCTCCTCATTTCTGTAATTTTAGTGGGGTAACTTTGTTTAGTCTGCTACGGCTGTTTTTTTCCCGACTCTCCACTACTCACAACCGTGTAATCGTCTCAGCGAAGTCAGCCAGATGTTGGACCAGTAGGATTTTTTTCAGGCCCTTCTCCTGCAGTGCTGATCTCAGGCTGCATGCATGTTGTGGGAGCTGTAGTGCCAGAGAGAGAACCAGAGCTGGGTTACACTGCATCACTGCGCCGTAAAGACTTGGAGGCTCACACACACCTCCTCAGACCCTTACTGCAGCAGAAAGGCTATTTTTAGCTCTCTTCCAAGAACTGAAATGAGATCTCTGACTCCCGTGCTTAGAAATCCATATCATAAAAGCAGCTTAATGTCGTGAACATAAGCATTTATTTTTAAACTGGTCACAAAAAGTAAGTAACAACAAAATCGACATCTTTAACACACACTGTCCTGTATAAATTTTATGTTTTATTTACATTTATTGCCTGAACCCCCTGAATCCCCAACGCTGAGATTGTTCTAACGACTAAACCACTGTGATAATAAATACTTATCTGCTTCTTTACAGAACAAGCTGGCAGATAAAATGAAGGAAGAGAACTTGTTCCGCAGAAGATTCTCACTCTGTCCGACAACCACCACGCCACCCAAAATCGACCCTCGTGCATTGGGCAGGAACCTGTCGTATGGAGGAGAAAACGAAATGGACCCCGTCAGCCCAGGTACTGAATTAATGTATTGAAATTGTATTAAAAAAAAACACGTCATGTGTTTAATTCAGTAAGCAAACGTTAATTGTGTGTTAAAACATGAAGTACAATTTTTTAAAAGTTTTTATTTAGAAAGTGAAAATATAAAAATTGATCAGCATGTCGCTAGGGATTCCCGGTTCGAATCCCTTTCCATGTTCTCCGCTTGTCCGTGTGGGTTTCCTCCGGGTTCTCCGGTTTTCTCCCACAGTCCAAAAACATGGAGCAATTAATTGAGTTCTCCAAATTGCCCCATATAGAGTGTGTCTGTGTGAGTGAGTGTGTGCCCAGCTATGGATGCCCTGTCCTGGGTGTATCTGCCCAGCACCCGAAACGCCCCCCCCCTAATAGAGAATAAAAGCGGAAGATAATGAATGAATGATCGGCATGTTCAAACTTTTACAGAAAAGTAAATGTCCCATGATGAATAATGATGTTAGTAATGGAACTTTTAGTTCAATAATATTCATACATTTTTACTTTGGAACATTTTTTACAGCTTAGTAAAATAATTACAAATTCACCTAATAAGGTAATTTCTGCAACTTACTGTCTGTTTTGTCATCTTCACTAAGCCCTGTGATAGGAAAATCATACACAGTTGCTCATTCATTGCTGTGTGGTTTGTGTTGCTCATCTTCTGATCCTGGTGGCTGGAAATGTTAATTGATGGATTATTTTCAATCTGACGTCACAGGTTTTAAGAAACTACAGAAACATTACTGAATCTGATTTCTTCATACCACTGCAACACACACTAACACACCACCACCAAGTCAGTGTGGGTGCAGGGTTGATACTGTCCCAGCACCCGGATAATGCCTGGCTGTGGGGATCCTGTAGGGGGGGAATCTGAGGGGATCCTGAGCAGAGTGTGGACAGGCCTAAAAAGTAAAATGTAAAGAAACACATGGACAACTAGTTGTAATTGTTGAACAACAAACTACAGTCAGTGGAACTGGTTAAATGGACAGTGAATGTAAAAACAAGGTTCTTTAGTGAACACACCTTCTCAGCTTTCTTCCTGTTTAAATTTTGTTTTAAGCTGCTCTCTTTTAGTTGAGCTTAAACCCTGATTTGAATTGCAAACAGCTCTTTAGAGTCCTGATCAGAGATCTGCAGCATATTCACCTGTTTTGGAGAATAGTTTCACTTGTCAAAACTTAATTGCTCTTAAAGCAGTGTAACTGTTATTTCACATGTTCTCATCATTTTAACTTCATACTGAACATAACCTCCAGAATTAGAGAATTGAATCCAGCCAGAATGAATCATTTTAAACTCATCCCTTGGGAACAGACGTTAGGAAGCTTATTTCCATCTAATCTCCTTATACAAAATTAACCCAAAGCTAAAGCCCGAGTTTAAACTTGGTATAATTAGTGACAAACAGATGTCGGATGAGCCGTGCTGTGAATCGCTGCGTTTATTAAAATACAGAAAATATTCACAGTGACAATGCGTCTGCGCCACTGACTGTATAATCATTTCTGACATTTCCAACAGATGTGGGTCTTAATTAATGGTTTTAATCTCTTTCCTCTGTCTAAAGTTTTCCTTCATATATAATTCAATCGAACATCCCTCACCTGATAAATTCCTATAAAATGTTCTTGTGAACGTGCAAACATTCAGTCAAGTCTTTAATTCACTCCCACTGCAACAGGTTTGTGAAGTCCAGTCCCAAATTATATTTTTTGGGCAATCAAGTTTCCAACTTTGTTGGAAACTGTTCCAGTTCCAGCATGAGTTCAAATCTGTTGTAGACAATCAGAGCCATAATATCAACCCCACTGAACACCATGAACTAAAACAGACTGCGAGCCAGGACTTCGGCCCAACAATAGCATCTGACCTCACATGCATTTCTTGATGAATGGGCAAGAGTTTCCACAGACTGTCTCCAAAATGTTGTAAAAATTCTTCTATGAAGAGTGGATGCTGTGGGAAAGCCCAACATAGATATACATATACTTAGATAATGATGTAATGTTAGTAAAGCTCCTGTTGGGGCCGTAATATATATTTTTTCATATACTATATAAACATATAGAACATTACTGACTGCATAGATTTTATAAAATATTGTCATTCGTTACAGGTCACCACTTAATAAGTAAACTAATGTCTGTGGATTTATGTCTTATACTGTAAATGGTGTTCTACTGCTCCGGATGTGCAGTGCAGTGGATGTATTTGCTCATGTGGGTGTGTTTGTGTGTGCGTACGTGTTCCACAGGCAGTGAGGCGGAGAGGAATGGTTTGCCTTTGAGAGATGAAGTCAGTCCAGGCCAGTCTCCCAGCAGTGCTGTGAGTCACCAGCTCTTCTTCCCACCAGCTACATATAGATTTGTGTAGAATATTGACCATCCTGCTTTAATAACATGTTTAATTGATTTACTAAAATGTTACTATACAATAAAATAAAACCATAATTGTTCTGGGTTTTAGGAAGTAAACTAACTTGTTTATTCATTCATTCATTATCTTCCGCTTTATCCTCTATTAGGGTCACGGGGGGTTCCCCATGCTCATCCAGGGGAGAATGTTTCGGGCACTGGGCAGATACACCCAGGACAGGGCGCCAATCTATCGCTGGGCACATACTCACTCACACAAACACACTCTATAGGGGGCAATTTGGCGAACTCAATTGACTTGTTTCATGTTTTTGGACTGTGGGAGGAAACCAGAGAACCCGGAGCAAACCCACGTGGACACGGGGAGAACATGGAAACTCCACCCTGATGGGAATTCGAACTGGGAATTTCTAGCGCTGAGAGGCGAACGTGCTAAACCACTAAGCCACCGTGCCGCCCTGTTTAAACATGTTTAAAAAATTTTTTATTTGTTAAAATAGAAACATGAGACAAAAAGATTTATTTGAATCAATTAAACAGACTGTAATGCAACTGTGTTACAATATACATCAAAACATGGAGAACTGTGTTTTGTGGAGTATGTGTTACTTTTTTAATAAAAACAAAACCAGTTTATTATTACATTTGTCAATTTGACAAGCCATCAGTGTTTCTGCCTCCACTTCTCAGTTTAGCTCGATACTTTAAAAGGTAAACGTGACGACAATAACCAGCAAATAAAGTAAACTGTGGAGTGACAATAACACGCCAATATTTACACATCTGCATAAACAAAGAGCTGAAACGGGTTCTAACTTTAAGCCACAACTTCCTCTCATAAAGAAGCTAATTTTGAGCTTTCGAGGGAGTTATAGAGTCGTTATCTGAACTACAGCTGACATCCACAGCTGCATCTGAATACAGTCACCTGCTGGTGGGAGAGACAGAAAGGAAAAATGTGCAGTTCTATTTGTCTTTATTTTCTGTTTTAATGTGTGGATTTGGGCTGGTGAGTCAACCATAGAACCATCGATCTGTGTAGCCATGTTTAATCTCATTTTTTTCCTTCTCTGCTTTGGGTTCTCTCTTATTGTTTAGTCAGAATTAAAGATGTTCATTGGTCTGGAGAAGGAAAGTTCTTCACCCACTGAAAAGCTGGCCAGGAAGGAATCTCTGAAGGTAGAGCCTGATTTATTCCCTTCATCCCCTCTATTTTAATGTCTGAACAAACTGGGTTCGTCATGCTGTGAGAAACCACACACCGCTGTCTATTAAACATCTGTTGACTAAAGCTCCAGAAAGCTTATTATTTGCTTATCTCGTTGCAGACACACGACTAAAACCCTAAATTAAAGAACTCTCATAACCCTGAGTTTAGCTTTATGTTAAGGAACCTGAAGTGCATATGTATGGTTTCGACTCCCCCTACTGGTTACATGGTGAAAGTACTATTTCTTAATTTTCTGTTGTAATTTCCAATGTTTTATCCAATGGAAAAATATTTAATGTGGGGCTGTTCACTTTGTTTTGACACTTTTTGTGTTGGATCAGTGTATCTACCTCTCATGTTGCACTAATCTGTCATCACACGGCTTTGCTCTCTACATTTTACGTAGTTCCTTTAGGTTTGTTGCTATGACAACCACCAAGCCCAATGTTCCAGTTATTCCGTTTTTGAGACAATTGATTATAAGTCCAGTAGAGGATTTTTAAAACTTTCATGCTTCAAATACTCCTCTGTGTCCTCCTTGACAGAAATGCTTGAGCAACAGCAGGTTGTATTCCCGCGTTGAATCAGAGTACAGCAGAGATTAGCCTCATACAAATGTGTGTTATAGCATTTGAAGAAAAAAAAATTATATATATATATATATATATATATATATATATAATATATAATATAATTTATATAATATATAATATAATTTATTTATTTTAATTTTTTAATTTAATTTTATTTTATTTTTTGTTGTTTTTGGTTCCAGTCCAGCTCTGAATGAAATATATACTGAACTGCCCGTCTGATGGCATTGTTTAAATGATTTCTGTGGGGGAAATACCCTTCATGAGTATTTTAGGCATTAAAACCTTTAATTATGCATTTGAATAAACGTATTCTCTGTGGCTGATGTTTTTTGGTCCATGACTGTTAAATGGAAAAAAAATCCATATTTGTCATTTTTAAACTACTCTATAGGTTCAGAAAAAAAATTACCGTCAGGAAAAGAAAAGGGCAGCCAAAGAGTTATTCAGTGCCCTCAAGGACCCCAGTGTGGTCATTATGTCAGACTGGTTAAAGGTGAGATATAAAATGAGCACCACACTTTTCCCTTTGATTTTACTTCTTTTCCACAGGATTTGAGGCTCTGATTTCTGTCTGTTGAATAGATCCGGGGGACATTAAAGAGTTGGACGAAGCTGTGGTGCACTCTGAAGCCCGGCGTCCTCCTGATCTATAAATCCCCGAGCTCGGACCACTGGGTGGGAACCATCATACTGAATGCATGCAAGCTGATTGAGCGACCCTCAAAGAAGGATGGCTTCTGCTTTAAACTCTACCACCCCTTAGAAAAGTCCATCTGGGCCATGAAGGTTAGTATCTTCATATGTGTCTGTTTGTCTGATCAATCAAACAGCATGAACACAGTGCATGTGATTCTTCAAAGGTTAAAAAAAAAAGAACTGACTAATCAGTCGTTCAGTTAAATTCTTTGCGTGTTTTTCCCATTGTATGATTCTTTCACTGTGTGAAGTTAAAGCCAATTTAATAAGTGCTTGATTAATTCATTTCAGGGACCTAAAGGAGAGAACGTTGGCTCCATCACGCAGCCGCTTCCTAGCAATTACCTGATCTTTAGAGCTGCTTCAGAGTCAGATGGTAGGTACATCTGTGTTTTGTGTGCGTGTGTATACTGATTTAAGCAAAAACACTGAGTTGTATCTGTATAATTACCAGACATCACTGCACATATGATTTATTCATCTGAAATACTGAATTGCAGTTTTTTTATGGTGACTTTTATAAAAGCTGATTTGTTTTGATTTCTTTTGTGTGGAGGTCGTTGTTGGATGGATGCATTAGAGTTGGCTCTCAGCTGCTCCAGCCTGTACAAGCTGACTGCTAAAACCTGCAGGGATGGTGACCTCAGCAGTTCATCTGAGTCCTCTCATATCCTTCAGCTCCTGCAATCTACAGCACTGACTGACCAGGAACTGCTACAGTGAGTGATTCAGTAACACAGCACTGTACAAGCATTTATAAACCTAAAACACATTTTTAAAATAGATAAAAGGGTTGCGGCATTAATTCAACTGCAAAAAGCAATATCATTTTATTTATGGTTGAATTGGTGCGACTGTGTGTTGGTGGAGTACAAACTCTTGGAAGTGCCATTAACTTTCTTAGAAATCCTCTTTATTTATATCATAATACACTTCCTCACTTTTGTTTCAGGAAGATCAGACTTTCATAGATTCCTGTTCAGAGAACTCTCTCCCACCTGATAATCCTCATATTTATTAAAAACATCTACCTACCTCTTCACCTTTAAATTATATGGTAATTCCAATAGTTTCCATATTCGTGCCCCTCACATCTGTGCAATATTGGATCAAAAAAATTAAATAAAATCAATTTCTCCATTTTCATTTAAAATGATAAAAATTAATATTACAGTTCTAAAGTATATTAAAACTTCAAAACGGTTCCGACTTTTTAGCGCCACTGTACAGAGGTGTCTTCATAATGCAGTATAATAAATGATGCAGAATGATTTCTCTTGAGTATTGAGTGGTGCATTCACTTTATCATGTTAGTTATTATAAAAGTAATACTAGTTCTTTTCATTATTTGTTTATTATTGTTATTATTTGTCTTACAATATCAAATGAAGTTTTTGTGTGGGTGTGTGCTAGCAGCTGTGGATGATGTGTAACTGCTGGGCAATTAGTATTGTGTATAATGAGATGAAATAGATGATGCTGGTTATACATTTTTTTTTATCATTCTCGTACTAGAGAAAGTTTTTGTATTTATTTTTTAGCAGATTTCAAGTGTGACATCAACAACTAGATCATAAAGCTCTAATTCTTGGGTGGAAAGTTAAAAGCCCTGCTGAACCTGTGTGTAATTGCTTCGGTTTCCGTCGTCTGAACTGTGTCCTGAAAAACCTTGGCCTAGAACTGAGACAGTGTTCGTCTTAATTTCATAAGTCGAGAAAAGGTCTGTCTGGAAATAACACAGTCGCTTGAGATGTCATAAGATTCCTGCAATTCACTGATATCACAAAACGGATCTATCACATTATTTTAAGATATTAAATCTATTTTACAGTTGTAATTTACAGATTATGTACCATACAGCGATGCCAGAGCATTCGTATTATAAAGTCCACTTGATGTTGATGTATTTTGACTGTAGTCAAGATTAATCTGTAATCCTCAAGGTGTCCACTCTCTCACCCCCACCTCTTTCTCCATCTATCCCCAAGTGGCATGTGGTCATTCTAACACTTCACTGTTCACACGACCTCTTCCAGCCAATCAGCTCTGCACTTCTTGGTCATGTGACAAGCAGAGGAGCAGGAAGCAACAAGGAGAATATGAAATAATCACACACACACACACACACACACACACGCACACACAGACGCACACATGCGCATTTGGCAGATGAAGCTGCGGGGCAGGAACAGCAGCTTTTGAGCAGCAGTTGGATTTGGTTTCTGGTGTTTTGTCGCGTTCTGATTGTTAAGCAGTTTTAAAGATCATTCTTAAGAAGCTGTTTGAAGGTAAGAAAATTCAGACTAATTCAACAGACTTTGTGCGAACCTGAATTTTGAGTTTTTATGTCTCACTTTCGGGGTGATGTGTGAGGTTTGGACTTTAATTTTTATACTTCTCTCATGATGAACCAAGTAACAAAAATAATTAACTTAATTGCTTGGACTTTTGGATTGCTTTTAGTTGACACTATATATACCACATGTTTGTTTTTAAATCTACTTCTGACTGTGACGTTGGTTTAACAAGTGAATCAGGTTAAACTAATAATCAGTAATAATAACTGATTTCAGAATTTTCATTAAAATGAATGCCTTTAAAGAACTTTAATATTTTAATAATAATGCTGTAATAAAACAAAACGTGATATTAGTAACAATCATTCAATACAAAAGTTAAACATATGCACTGAATGTTTTACACAAAATCTAAAATTTTGCTCCTTAAAAAAAAAAAGATATATACAAATATTCTTCTCACGTGATGCAACTGATAACAAAATTACAGCTGAAAGGTCAGAAGTTTGTCTGTCTCCACCATCTGGTTAACTTATGGTTCCTATAGTTTTGCTGCTTGTATATAATAATAATAATAATAATAATCATAATATGCCCAGCGATGGATTGGCGCCCTGTCCTGGGTCTACCTGCCCAGCGCCCGAGACGTTCTCCCCTGGATGGGCATGGGGAATCCCACCGCGACCCTAATAGAGGATAAGCGGAAGATAATGAATGAATGAATGAATAATCATAATAATCATAATAATGATGATGATAAGGGAATTAAATATGAAATAACTGTGCTGTATCCTGTGATGTTTGTGTCTGTAGATTGAATGACTCCATGCTTGAAAACAGCCAGATGGAGAATGAATTTGAGAGAGAAGCCCATGAAGACTCTGACATTGCAGCCAATGAGAACGGGGCGAGGCTGACTGAGGAGAGTGATGTGGAGCAGTCTGATGACCCGTTATCTTGCCTTGACGCCACAGTCTACGTTGAACAAACCCACGAGGAAATGGGAGAGGTGACAACTATGAGCTGAATTTACCTTATGAGAGTTCTCTTATGAGACGGTGGTCTGATGTGAGCTTGTGGTGTTTGTTTAGGCTGGAGAAGCATCTCAGGTGGAGACTGTTTCAGAGGAGAATAAAGGCTTGATCTGGACGTTGCTGAAACAGTTGAGGCCTGGCATGGATCTTTCCAAAGTGGTCCTGCCCACCTTCATCCTGGAGGCGCGTTCCTTCCTGGACAAACTCTCAGACTATTACTATCATGCCAACCTGCTGTCTCAGTACGTTCTTGTTTTTTCTTCTTTTACACTCTGTAAATATTACTATTATAATACAAATAAAAAGTTGTTTTTTTTAATATGCCGTACGTTTAAATCCTCCACATCATTTTTTAGGGCAGTTACAGAGGAAAATCCATACCTCAGGATGAAACAAGTGCTACGCTGGTACCTGTCAGGCTTTTACAAGAAACCTAAGGTGAGCTTTATGTTGTTTCCATAGAAATAAACAGATTCTGTATTTTCAATAGGCTCTAAGTTTACAGTAGATTTGAGTATGTTTGTAAGGCCTAGTAGCTCAGTGGTAAAGGTGCTGGGTTCTCAATCTAAAGGTTGGTGGTTTACAACCCCTCAATGTGGGTTCTTGATCAAGGCCCCTAACCCTGTCTGCTGCAGGGTGCTGTATCATGACCTTGTGGTCTGTTGAAATCTTTGTAAGTCACTTGAAATAAAAGTGGCTGCAAACTGACCTCATGATGTCATTATTTTTGGGAATGTGCTCATTTTTACAGTTCTATTCATCATTGATTTTGAACTTAGTGTGACTGTCTTTCTCAGGGCCTGAAAAAGCCATACAACCCCATTCTTGGGGAGACATTCCGTTGCTGTTGGCTGCACCCTCAGACTGACAGTTGTACCTTTTACGTCGCCGAGCAGGTGAGATGACGGGGTCATCGCTCATCAGTGTTGTTTCAGAGCAAGCACTATTGTTCTAGATCTTTAAAATTCCACATTCTTCCATTTCTAGGTCTCTCATCATCCACCCATCTCTGCCTTCTACATAAGCAATCGGAAGGATGGCTACTGCATAACTGGTAGCATCCTGGCAAAGTCGAAGTACTATGGTACATTAGTTGCTTTGTGTTGCTTGGTATTTGTGACTCAGATTCAGCAATTAAAAATGACATGTGTTCATTTATCCATTATCTTCCGCTTTATCATCTATTAGGGTTGCGGTGGGGTTCCTCATGCCCATCCAGGGGAGAATGTTTTGGTCGTTGGGCAGACACACCCAGGACAGGGTGCCAACCTATCGCTGGGCACACACTCACTCACAAAAACACACTCTACATGGGGCAATTTGGAGAACTCAATTGACTTGATCCAGGTGTTTGGACTGTGGGAGGAAACCGGAGAACCCGGAGGAAAACCACGCGGACACGGGGAGAACATGGATCCACCCAGATGGGGATTCGAACCAGGAATCCCTAGTGCTGAGAGGCGAATGTGCTAACCACTAAGCCACCGTGCTGATAATGAGCTGTATTCTCTTTTTTTAGGTAACTCTCTGTCAGCGATTTTAGACGGGAAGGCCAGACTGTTGTTTCTGAATCGTGATGAGGAGTATATCATCACCATGCCGTATGCTCATTGTAAAGGTATTGATGTTAATTTGGACGTTTGTGCAGCTGAGTTTAAGGAGTGCTGAGTGTCTGTTTCCTGTTTATTTTACCTGTGTCTGTTTTCAGGTATTCTGTATGGTACTATGACTCTAGAGCTTGGCGGAAAGATCACTATTGAGTGTGAAAAAACAAACTACGCCACTGAACTCGAATTCAAATTAAAGGTGTGGTATTTTAATCTTCAGTGTGTTTGCAGGTTTGCTCTGTGCCTGGTGTTGTTTCTAACCCCGCTGTTTGACTGTAATTCTCCAGCCTTTCCTCGGAAGTTCCAACAATGTTAACCAGATTTCTGGGAAGATCCGTATTGGAGACGATGTATTGGCAACATTGGATGGACACTGGGTATGTACATGATGTACAACAGCAATTCTGTGTCATGCTTGTCCATCTACCTGCTGCAAAGTCTATTTAAAGTATTAATTATATTATTTTTATATATGCAGGATGGGGAGGTGACTCTGCTTGAGAAGAAGACTGGCCACCAGGAGGTGCTCTGGAACCCAACCCCTGAGGTGCGCAGTCAGCGGCTGAGGAGACAAGTGGTCCAGTTGGAGCAACAGGGTCTTTTTGAGTCCGAAAGGTATGTTTTTTTTAAGGTAAACATTAAGGGGAGGCTCTAAACTTAAATGTGAAACAGCCTGAGATTAAATACAGATAAATAGATTTAACTTGAATCCATGTTTTTGGACTGTGGGAGGAAATCAGAGAACCCGGAGAACACCCACATGACATGGGGAGAACATGCAAACTCCTCCTAGATTGGGATTAGAAGAGGTGAGGTAAACATGCTAACCACTAAGCCACCATGCTGCCCAAACAAATAATATCAAAAATTTAAAAATATAAACATTTACATCTTACATGGTTATAATTAATCGATCTGGCTCTTAGCCTTCATTGACATGGCTCAAGGACTTCTGTGAAAGTTCCGCTCATTAAATAGAAAGTATTAGGTTATTATTTCACGCATTAAAATATTAAAAATAAAAAAAAAATATGTCTATTAAAGAACATAAATAAATCCCTACCTTTGTCCCACCCACGATGTATTTACATATGTATTAGTATTAAAAACCACCTTTCTTTGTTGTCGAGACGTATTTTCATATATGTTGCTTTAATTGTTCTGTATGTGGGAGTCCGTCGGTACAGAATGACCGTGCAGCTCCTGTTCTTTCAGGTTGTGGCAGCACGTAACCAGCGCCATTAATGCAAAGGACCAAAACAAAGCTACACAGGAGAAGTTTGTTCTGGAGGAGGCACAAAGACAGCAGGCACGACAAAGAGGAGACCAGCCCTGGAACCCACGTCTCTTCACTATGAACCCCGACACTAGCGAGTGGCACTACAAGCACACAGAGTACGTCATTTCCTGTCCGGACAGCAAGATCATAGCTACTAACAAAAACTTTAGGATGAAGGAAGGACAAGTTACCACAGTGACATTATATAATCTTAAAGGGTATGTCTTTGTTCTATAGCACTAAGCCGTGGGATCCTGCATGCTGCCTTCTTCAGTTTGAGAAAGATGGGATCATACAGACCAAAGAGAAGCGCCGACGACAACACAACGGTTTCACCTACAATAAAAACTGGACCGGCCAGCGGAAGGTGAGCCGATGAGCGTGGACCTCATCAAAAACGTCTCTCTTCCACAGATGATTGATTATATATTTTTTTTCTGTAGCCCAAGTCACACAGCAAGCACAGAAAGTCCAGCAGCCAGCCGTCTAGCTGTAGTCAGAACACAGAAAGCAGCAGTAGCACACCGGAGCCGACACACGAGTCCTCTGAAAACGAAGAAGGCAAGTTCAGCATTTCTCTAATGAAACCTTTTGTATGATTTCATAATCTTCTCAAAGTGGGCTTATTGATTCCCAATCACAGTGTTATTTAGGTTGTTGTGCTCAATGTGTTCTCACATTCTCAATGCGTAAGGTATTTAAAACTGACTATGTGCTGTGGGTGTGGTAGCTCAGTGGTTAGGGCATTGGGCTTTCAATCTGAAGGTTGGGGGTTCAAATCCCAGGTCCACTGCAATTACCAATGTGGGTCCTTGAGCAAGGCCCTTAACCCTCATTGCTCCAGGGATGTTGGGATTAACCCTGTGCTCACTTTGTTAGTTCACCACCCGACTCTCTTCCCTCTACAAACGCATTTCCAAAAATCTCATCATACATTAAAAACAAATGGCAAAAAGAATGGAAAAACAACCCACAAAACAAACTGTTTGAAGTTGAGTTAAAAGTAGGAAAATCCTACACTAGAATGGATAATCGTGCAAATGAAACCACTATTACAAGATGCCGCATCGGACACTCCAAGCTAACACACAAACATCTGCTTGCAGGGGAAGTCGCACCTACCTGCCACCTATGTAAAGCCACACTTACAATAAGACACATACTGATGGACTGCCCAACACTACAACCAGAAAGACTGAAATACCCACTCAAGACCACAGAACCAGGAAAAATACTAAACTACCTGACACATCTACATTTAAAGGACCAGAGAGATACCAAGATAGAATAGAAACACAACGTATGTACCGCCGTATAAATAGCCCCAGCATGCTGATACGGTGCTAAACACAAACCAACAAACCTTGTAAGTCGCTTTGGATAAAAGCATCTGCTAAATGACCAAATGTAATGTAATGCAAATGTAATGTGGGGGCAATCAAACAAATGCTGGCGTTCTTACCTCACTGTTGAAGGTTCATTGCAAAAAAAATCGAGAAAAGAATATGTATATATGTCTGATTTTATCCACCTGTTGCAAACGGACTAAATAAAGCACTTGAATTTCATGATTACAGCCAACGTCCTAAAACATCTGTCTGTATGATTTTGAAAGTCCATTTTGGATAAAGCAATTTAAATGTTTCTGTAGGTTTTGGGGCTCTGTGCGCCAGGTGCAAAAAAGATACGAAGGACTTTGCGCTCCTCGAGACCTCGATAATGTCGATTCAGAAATCACAGCAAGACATTCAGAGGTGAGACTCTCATTAGATCAGCTTTGTTCTGAATCTCATGATGTCACACTATATTTTCCAGCAGCTTTACTTTAAATAAATATGTCTTACTCCAGTCTCATGGTTCTACGTGTCTGTCTGTCTGTCTGTCTACACTTTATTCAGGAACCTGAACATCTTGAGTCGGAAGTTGACGCACCAAGTTGAAGGAAACGTCTTTCTGGGTGGCCATTCTTATGTCTTCTTGTGCATTGTGCTGCTTTTCCAACTCCTCATCAACTACGTCTTCAGCTGAGAGACCGTCGTCCGTTTGCTTAGAGACCAGCACATCGCGACTGTTGCCTAGCAATAAACACAGCCAAATCCACCCCACTACACAAATGACTCCCAAAAGACTGTAGCACCACCGCCGAGCACCCGGCACTCCAGACACACCACGACACAGTTATGACCACCTTTACCAGTTAAGAACAGGACCGTATAAATGTTGCCTTGTCCTTCTAGTTTGTGGTGTCTGACATCTTTTATACTATTTTGCAAGACTGTAGTTCTGTACTGGTCACATTCGGGCTCTGTGGGCAGCTACGTCAGGTGCGTGAGAGCCGGAATAATTGCACATTTCTGAATCAGTTAATCATTTCACACTCCACTTAAGATATCGGGCCTTAATGCTGAAGCCAAATCGAAGACTGAAGTCAGAACAGTAGAATAGTCACCAGTGTCCCGACCAGACGCACCGAATAGGATAGCTTGTAATTCCTTGTCTACCAAAACAGTATTTACAAGTTAGAAATGTAGTTGTTTACACTTGTGTTTCTGACCCCCCCCCCCCCCCCGTGCACTATTGCCAAATGACACAAATTGTATCGATGAAGAACTTTAATGTAGATTATCTGAAATGAATAATCAGCCATAGGCCAGAATACAGCTCCATGAGGATGCTATTGCTAATGGGTTAGTCTTTTCGAACCATACTGGTTACATTGTTGGCTTATTTTGGCCATGGATTGTCAGTGCGTGATGAGAATGGGTCTATGATGACAAAAACATCTGTATATATTTGCAGCGTAAAGCCGTTTTAAATCAGGAATGTATTTATTTGATTTCCCAGGGTTTTTCTAATCATGCTTTTTATTATTATATTATTATACATCACACACATTTCTGGCAATATGGTCATTGTTCTTCCACGCGGCCTGCAAACTGAGATCGTCCTGTCGTTATTTGACTTTAGATACACTAGTCGTTCGTCGTTGCTAACGTATGATTAGCGTGTGTTCGTATAACAGACGCATGTCTTAAGTCATCTGATGGCTTTTTTAAGGCAGGGAGGATAAACATATTGCTTTGTTTTTCCTTTAATGTTGCACAGCGGTATGTACAACACCTTTTAAATAGAGGAAGATTCCATTAGCTCACAGAATGTCAATTCTATTTGCAGCGTTACAGTAAAAAGTTCAATTTTGTTTGTGGGTTTGTGTTTTTTGTTCTATGTGTTTTGCTCGCGCGGTTAAAATGACTTCATGAATTTCTCCTTATGTAACAGTGCTGCGTGCTCAGTGTTTAGGATGTCGGTCTCCTAACTCCACCAAAAAACTGCTAATGTGGACCCTGGACAGGTTCAGAGGGAACTGCGTCATAGGTGACCCTGTGTTTCGACCTTTAAACCATCAGGTTCAGATAAGATCAGAGTCCTTTACACTGTACTCTTACAGTCAGGACCTCCACAGATCAAGTGTGATTGGGATGGTGGATGATTCTTAGTGCTACAGTGACGTTGTTGATCTGGCGGTTTTAAGTTTAAGTGTATTTAATTTTTTGAAGCGGTTCACAATAGTACTTTGTCTTAAAGCAACTTCAATGTTTCTAGCCCGACAACAGGCGAAGCAACTGGGAAGGAAAAACTCCTTGGTTTTTAAAGATGAAGCGGCAGGACAGCGTTAACAGTGTAAGATATTAATATTTAAAAAATTTAAATGACCATTTAAGTTTCTTAAATAATTCAGATATAAACTGATTCACTTCATTTCTGTGTAAATTAAATAGTAAATCTACAGGTACAATGTATGTGTTTTACAGACTCACCACTAGGTGGAAGTGTTGGACTCGGAAACCTCTACATCTTTAACACTGGAGTAATGTCCATGATGAATAATAGAGGTGAGATATTTACTTTCATTCAGACATTTAGCACAAGGAGAGGTGGTTTTCAGCATTGTGGATTAAACACTGGGTTTGAAAGTGTGTGTGTGTGTGTGTGTGTGTGTGTGATATAGGAGGGGTGTGTATCTGCAAACCCTGATTGAGACCCATCACAGTGCACCTCATTGTTCAACAAATGTCCCCTGCTTTGCCATACAGCCATTACCCTGTGCACACGTGTGTGTGTGTGTGTGTGTGTGTGTGTGTGTGTGTGCATGTGCGACTTCCTTCCTGCTCAAAAGAATGGACTTCTTTAAACAAACTGCCCTCATTCACTATAGTCAGTATGGAAACTACAGTGAAGGGTGCGGATGTGGTTTGACGCTAAATGCCACTTTTGTCTGTGTTTGCTCTCATCCACAGGTGTGCGATTTTACATCACTGCAGTCACATTGATCCCTCTAATCTCAATGGTTTTATCACAACAGCCTCCACCTGCACCACCGCCATCAGCCGCAGTGTTTTTAAGATATGATGTGGGAAGCATAAAGTGAGGGAATTCATGCCAGCCTTATTCCAGAAAAACATCATCTTAATTTCTGTTTTAATGTTTTTAATTCCGTCTTTAATGTTTGTGTTTTTCAAGGTGTTTTCAGTGAAGTGCGGCATGGTGGTGCAGTGGGTAGTCATGACACTGAGAATAGATCCAAGGCTTGATTCCTGAGTGAGCAGCAATATGAACAAAAATGTCAATATGAGTCCCATCCTCACTCTGGGAAACATTTGTAAGATCAGACACTGATGTTGGATGACAGTGTCTGGCTCACAATCTCTGTCCTAGTTCATCCCAAAAGGTGTGTGATGGGGTTGAAGCCAGGGATTCTGTGCAGACCAGAATTCTCTTGTTCCTGAATTTTCTAGTGACCCTAAAATAATTTGAGTAGCTCATGTTGAGTTTATTAGGTTATCAGGTTTCAACGAATTATCATGTTTTATTAGTTTGGGTTTGTCGGTGGGTCTCGAGATCACTTGAAGTTTTTCCCTGTGTACACTGGCTCACATTGTACCCACGCACAGGCCTTCGATGATGGCTCACATTGTGCTCTGTGCTTAGCATGTTTTGATCCTCCCTCTTTCCAAGGCTCCAGAAAGCCTGGGCCTACAGCATGGGTTTGTGGATGTGGGTGCACACACACTGGAGCTTTGTGCCTGGGAGCTTGCGGGGGCAGACGGAAGCACTCTGGAACCACAAGGCCAAATTAGGCCACATTTGTGCTTGGACGTCAGACAAAAGAATTCCTTCCTCCTACTTCTGGATGTGTGCATTTCAATTTTAATATAGCCACTAAGCCCATCCACACTTGTGTTTTTTGAGAACGCCCTGGTGTTATTTACAAACAACAGATTTGTAGCCTCCCATATGTACACAGTTACACAGTCTGTTACTTACTCTACTCTAGTGTTGTGTCCTTATTTCTGACAGTCTACCACCTTAATGATGCTGTTAGTTTGTAATCTCTCTGGTTAAAGTATATACACTATAGACAAAATAACGGAGACCCGTCTCATTATCAGTGAATTCATTTCTATTGCCACAGCTGTGCACTCAAGCACCTAGCCCTGCACTTTGAACAATCATTGGCTTTGTGAGGACAGTTTGGGAAAGACCTCCTTCTGTTCCAGCACGGCTGTGCCTCAGTGATCAGAGCACGGTCCAGAGAGACATGGTTGAGTGAGTCTGATGTTAAAGAATTCGACTGACCCGCACAGGACCCTGGCTTCAACCCCACCGAAAAACGTTTGGGATGAATTAGAATGGAGACTTGAGAGCCCAAGCCTTTATAAAATCAGTCTCTGGCCACACGAATGGAGAAATTGACAGAAATTCCCTCAAATATTCCAAATATTTGTAAACAGGTCTTTCTAAATGATTGAAAGAGGAGAACCTGGATAGAATGAGATGTCAGGACTGCTCCTGTAGGTGGAATGTGGATGTGTCCCAGTACTGTAGTTTATGTACACACAGTTACAACAGTTTGTCTATTGAAGGTTTTTTTTTTCTTTTGGAGATTAATATTTTTATTTTAGTACATCACATCACACGACCACTCAAAGAGGAGCACTGGTCCTCACATGGGTTCCAGGGATACCATGTACTTTTAGTCATTTAGCAGACGCTTTTATCCAAAGCGACTTACAAATGAGAACATTACAAATCAGAAGTTATGAAGAAAACCAACTACACTGTAAATTCATCAAACCTGATTGTTATTTGATGCTGCGCCCCCCCCCCCCCATTGCAAATGGATACCAAGAAGCCTTTCCTTGCCACCGTCACTTCAGCCTGATTTTTGGGGATTAAGACTTAAAACAGTGTAAAGCTGCTTTGAAATGCAGCTGAATGTACTAATGAAACCATGCTGTCCCAAGACGCAACCATTCATTCATTATCTTCCGCTTTATCCTCTATTAGGGTCGCGGGGGGGGGGGGGGGGTTCCCCATGC
The DNA here is from genome assembly GCA_019802435.1 of Corydoras maculifer. NCBI lineage: Eukaryota > Metazoa > Chordata > Actinopteri > Siluriformes > Callichthyidae > Corydoras > Corydoras maculifer. The sequence goes on from JAFMOD010000509.1 coordinate 52,821, forward strand.
CCATCCAGGGGAGAACGTTTCGGGCACTCATTCTATATGGGGCAATTTGGAGAACTCAATTGACTTGATCCATGTTTTTGGACTGTGGGAGGAAACCGGAGAACCCGGAGGAAACCCATGCGGACACGGGGAGAACATGGAAACTCCACCCAGATGGGGATTCGAACCGGGAATCCCTAGTGCTGAGAGGAGAACATGCTAACCACATAAATTAACGTTTGTTTGACCAGAGGTGGCTCGCTAATTAATAAAATTAAATAAATGTAAAACCTTTAAATGCTGACTGTATGTCACTGTGAGGTTTTTACTATAAAGGAATGAACTCTCATTCAAAACAAAGTTTGTTAATATTTTTTTTGTCGATTCTCATCTCAGAAGCTTTTTTGTGTTGCAGGGATCCTACACGACCTACACGCTTACAGACCGAAGCACATGAGTGGGTGTCTGGGTGATGTCATGGCCTTCGGCTAAGAGCCATGCGTGGGGTCATGGGTTAACGCCGTTCTCCGAGGCGTTCCGCAGCCAGGCTACTGTGCTAATGCTGCCGTGCTGATTTCATACTTCTCCAGTGTGAACGGGGGTTTTGTTTCCCTGCTCGCATGTTTCCCACTGCAGTCATACATTTACAGATTTGTGAATGATGAACTTTTGTCCCTCTGCTGTTGTTATGCAGACCAACAAAGTGGAAACAAACAAAACATGATCGCTTCTTGCTGGAAAAAAATCTTCCCAGATCTAAACACATGATTTAATGTCAAAACTATTTTCCTTTTAGATGAGGAATTTATAACTCAAAGACAAGCTGCTATGTTTTAATTGCAGTAATATTGTTTTCTTTGTTGGAATGATGAATAATGATGTGTACAGTGCCAGACAAAAATTTGAATACACCTCCTTTCTGCTCCATTTATTTTCCATGTTCTCAGTTCCACGTACCGTAAAGAGGGAATTTGTAGTTCTAGAATTCCAGACTATAGTCCATCTGTTTGTGTTCTAAAGTAAATACTGTGTACATCCCCTTTACTCTGTTCTAATATTCAGAACCCAAATAGTTCCACCACAGAGCAGGTATTATTTAGTTGGTCCATTATTCCTCACCGCATCAGTGTCACTGTAGAACAATTCACAATCCACCCACCCAAATGGTATCTGTTCTGTGATGCTCCTGACCAACAGAACAGAGAACCAACAGGGACTAACAAGCACAAAGAACACAGATAGACAACAGTCAACTACAAAGTTCATCTATATGGTAAGAGGAGGAAATGGACAAAAGAGAGAGAAGAAGGTGTGTACAAACTTCTGAGGTGTACTGTAGATCAGTGCAGTGTTTCCTTAAATGTTCTTGCGGCTCATGTCCCTGTACTTTTGATAAGGTTTCTTTTGAAGTTCTGTGTGATCATATAATCCTCTTAGTATCTTTAAAGACGTTAAGGCCACTATGGACAGACTGAGGTGTGTCAACGATGACAGGGTTGGGCTTCTGCTGCGGATGTTTGCCCAGTAATTACAGCCAGGCTAAAGTCTTTTTAGTACGCGCTCTGCTGACAGACGTGAGACAGGCATGTCCAGACTTGCAGCACTAGACAAGTTTCCTCCCACACACACGCACACACACACGTTTTCTACTTGCTATTGCTAGTCAGGATCACTTGTTTCTGTAGTATTTATATGCTGATATTTTATTATGATTTTTATATTTCTGTACAGTTGATATTTTATGGGCACGGTGGCTTAGTGGTTTAGCACGTTCTCCTCTCAGCGCTAGGGATTCCCGGTTCGAATCTCCATCTGGGTGGAGTTTCCATGTTCTCCCCGTGTCCGCGTGGGTTTCCTCCGTGTTCTCCGGTTTCCTCCCACAGTCCAAAAACATGGATCAAGTCAATAGAATTCTCCAAATTGCCCCATATTGAGTGTGTGTGTGTGTGAGTGAGTGTGTGCCCAGTAATAGATTGGCGCCCTGTCCTGGGTCTATCTGCCCAGCGCCCGAAACATTCTCCCCTGGATGGGCATGGGGAACCCCCCCCCCACCCCCGCGACCCTAATAGAGGATAAAGCGGGAGATGATGAATGAATGAATGAATGAATGATATTTTATGCATGCAGTTTAATACACATTAAACTAATGTTCGACAAAATACACAAAGCATGTACACGAGTTAAAATCATATCTAAAGATAAAAAAAAGTAGAAATCCTCTCCTTAACCACCATTTAAATAAGTTTTTTTAAAATAGCATTTTATGTATTTAAGCGTCAAAATTAAAGATTCTATTATCACTCAAAAAAAAGTATTTTAGTTACTCAGCTTAATTTAGGTAAAGAGACTTTCATTAAAATGTCATAAATTCAGTCTGACACTGATGGTTAGTTAAATTACTGTAAGCACAAAACACTAAATGCAAACACTTTCCAACAGGTAGAATGTAGATGCAGACACTCCCAAAACCCTTCCATGCTGTTGCACTGATGATGAACCGTGTGCTACTCTGAGAGGATTAGTCCATCAGGTCAAAACAAGTTCAAAGCCATGTCTGCTCTGGACTCTGATCAGTGTTTCATCTCTGTACTGTCTTTGTTTTAACATGTTTTTTTTTATGCACACAGGAGCCGAAATGAACGGCAGGATTTGCATGATTTATTAAAATAAAGATTCAAGTCATTCAAAATGGAAAGACGGTAAAGATACCTTAAAAAAACCACATAAGTGCAGAAATGAACTACATTCACATTGTTATTGTCCACAGCTTCTTTAAACACATCTGCTGACATCTGCTACAAGTAGGTTTAGTTTTTATTCTAGATGTCAAGTATGAAACAGTGGTTTAGTAGTTATCAGTTTATGGAGTGTCCATGTTCTCCTCATGTCCTTGTGGGCTTTGGGTTATTTTGTCCCCAAAAATGGGGATTTAAGGGAAAATGGCAGCTCTAAATTGCCCTAATAAAGTGTGTGTAAATGAGTGTGTGCTTAGCTATGAATTGGCGTCCTGACCTGGGTGTTTGTTCTCAGCATCTAAAACATTCTCCCCTAGATGAGCATGGGAGCCAAGTATAGGATTAAGCAGAAGATAATGAGATGAAAGTAATGCAGATGTTTCATGTCTGTCAGTTCGTATGTTAATGGTTATATACAGTGTTCTATTTATAAAGCAGCTCGTTCTCTCACATGATTACACAAACACAGCACAGATCTAGTTTCGCTTTGTCGCCTTGCAGACTGCAGACCCTGCTGTTGTAAAGGGGCAGAGCAACGTGTGGCAAGCTGCTTAAGAAATAAGCCGAGCAGAGCAGAGCTGACAGACATGGGGCTCAGGGTAAAATTCACTCATCACAGGAACCGTGTGTCAGCCTTTAGATGGAGAAGTAAGATAATGCAGCTGCTTCACCACACCACACCACACCACACCACGCTGACCCACTTCATAATAACCTTATCACGCTGCTCGATGATGGCCGATCTTTCAGCTGGTGTCTAAGTGTGATCTCAAAGAGCAAATCCCTAAACTACAGCTGGATCTCTTCAGTGAACTCTTTTTGCAAAACACACACCCTTAAGGAACAGATACACCCAGGACAGAGCGCAATCTCTCACTGGGCACACCCATGCACACACAATTTAGATAGGGGCAATTTAGAGCAGCCAATTCACCTTGAATCCTTGTTTTTTGGACTGTGGGAGGAAACCCACGTAGACATGGGAAGAACATAGAAACTCAGGATCAGGATTCGAACCTGGATCAGACAGATGAACTAAATACCACGCCACCGTGCCGCCTTGTTTCAATTATTCATTCATTCATTCATTATCTTCCGCTTATCCTCTATTAGGGTCGCGGTGGGGTTCCCCATGCCCATCCAGGGGAGAACGTCTCGGGCGCTGGGCAGATAGACCCAGGACAGGGCGCCAATCCATCGCTGGGCACACACTCACTCACACATACACACTCTATATGGGGCAATTTTTGAGAATTCAATTAACTTGATCCATGTTTTTTGGACTGTGGGAGGAAACCGGAGAACCCGAAGGAAACCCACGCAGACACGGGGAGAACATGGAAACTCCACCCAGATGGGGATTCGAACCGGGAATCCCTAGCGCTGAGAGGCGAATGTGCTAACCACTAAGCCACCGTGCCGCCCTGTTTCAATTATATCATTATTAATTCTTCTAATTCCTCAGTGACAGTTCTAAGAAGTAATGTGACAAATCAAACACAAACACTAAAGAAACTGAAAGCATCATCATCTATATTAGAATAATAGATTAAAATTGAGTATTTACTAGTGAAACCCCGATGCTATGTAGGTTAAACACATTAAGGTGTATAAATTTGTCTCATTAAAATGCTTTCTTCTGTATGGGGGAGGGGGAGGGGGGGGGATCTGACTGACATTTTTACCTAATGAAACTCATTTCTCTTTATGCTGGATTCTCCTCTTCACTTCACCCCTGTTGTGTCTGCCAGCAGTTGCTGTCAGGACCAGCTGTCGCCAGCTTGATAAACAAGACCATGCAGTGTTTGAAATGACAGCACAGCTGAGTGAGCTAGAGTGAACATGGATGTATATAAATATGCTGTATGTCTGTGTGCACACATGAAGACACATGTATGTGTGTACAGGACCGAACGTTGGAGACTCGCTGCTTAGACGGCTGTGCCTTTATAGGTCTAAGTGGACAGGAAGAGGGAACAGATACTGAGGGATTGATTTTCCCCAGGCCTAGTCATTCATTCTTAACCTTTTAACCCTGTATCCTTCTAAAGCTCTTTTCAGCTCTCCATTGCTTAGAGGCACCAGCTTGTGGCACATGGGCAGAATTTGATGTGTATACATTGAGGCAGCATGTTCCATGGCCACCCTGGAGACAGTGGAGACAGACTGGAAGCGATCCACTGCCAGGCGCTGATTTGAGGTTTTATTAACCAAGAAGCATGTAAGATAATGTCTCTTTCAGCATTATTATTCATTCATTCATTCCTTATCTTCCGCTTTATCCTATATTAGGGTCGCAGGGGGGTTCTACATGCCAATCCAGGGGAGAACGTTTCAGGCTCTGGCCAATCTATCGCTGGGCACACACTCACTCACACAGACACGCACGCATACACATTCTATATGGGGCAATTTGGAGAACTCAATTGAGTTGATCCATGTTTTTGGACTGTGGGAGGAAACCCACGCAGACACGGGGAGAACATGGAAACTCCAGGCGAACCTGCTAACCACTAAGCCACCGTGCCGCCCCGCCCTAGCATTATTATTATTATTATTTTATAATTTGCTGACAGTAATGTTTAGATGATTCTAAACTCTGATAGATCTACAAAAATGAAAAGGTGCTGACTTAAAACGTAAAGTAAGAGCCTAAGGGCTCTAATTCACTACAACCTTCAATCAAGCAGAGAAGCACAGCTGTTCTGGGGTTACACATAAAGGATTTAAGATGAGCCAGACATGACAGAATGTCTTACTAAAGCTGGTTTGCAGCCAACTTCATCCAGTTTTCAAACCCAGAAGCAACAAATTCAATCACCGTGATGAAGTTCTGAATTATAGACCACACAACTGCATTCTGTAAAGTAGAAAGCACGACGGAGCCATTTCAGCTGCTCCAAGCCTCACAGTCTATACTACAAATAAACCTGGGTGCACGTAGTGGTTAGCACGTTCACCTCTCAGCGCTGGGATCTAGGTTTGAATCCCAATCTGGGTGGAGTTTCCATGTTCTCACCATGTCCATGTGGGTTTCCTCCCACAGTCCAAAAACATGGATTCAAGGTTACTTGGCTGCTCTAAATTGCCCCTATGTAGTGTGTGTGTGTGTCTGTGTGAGTAAGTGTATAGTATGCCCAGCAGTAGATTGGCACCCTGTCCCGGTGGATGGTTTTGTTGAGACGCTGAACAGAACCACAGATGCCTCGATCCGTCTTCTGTGCAAGAGCTTTCCACGCATGTTAAGCATGTTTGTGTGAATGGCTGCATTTGTCTCCACTGGTCTGAACGAAGACAGAAATGGGCTTCCAAAATAACAAAAGAAAGGATCAGAAGGTGAGATATTTCCTTTGGGCTTTTGAAGCACTTGAGTATACAGTTCCCATGCAAGGACTTGTATCCGGTTACATTATTATGAATAGCTATTAGAGCTGGGAGATCTGGTGTTTGCAATAACCTGTGATCCTTTAGACCGAACAGAATACTCGGGTTGCAGTGTCCCGGCAACTGTCAAAAACATGCAGCTCTTACACCCATGGCTATACATATGAAAAAGTCATATGGTTATAAATGAGCTTGGATATCCATCATAGACGTTTCAGAGATCTGTATGACTTCCACACCATACCTCTGTAAGGAGTGTTCATTGTATACAGAATACAATGGGCTACATCCTCGGTGACTACATCCCTCGGGTACCACCTACGCTCTACAGTCAGGAAGGTTACATACTGTTGAGAAGTGACCTTGAAAATCAGAGCTTCCTGGGAAAGAACAGCAGCAGAACACAGGTGCAGGAGCTGCTCAGCCAAAATGATGAGACAGATAAACAATGAGGGGGCTTTCAATCATGAAAGTGGGATTGAGCGATACATGACAATAATAAATATGACTTCAAGCTAACACCAGGGAGCTTTTGCTGTTGTACGTCTGCCTCTTGGCGCTGGGGATCCAGGTTCGAATCCTAATCTGGTGGTGTTCTCCTCATGTCCGTGTAGGGTTCTCCGGTTTCCTTTCATAGATTTAAAGTGAATTGGGAGCTCCAAATTTCCCACGTCTAAATTGCCCCTATATAGTGTGTGTGTCTGTAGAAGTGAGTGCGCCCAGCGATAGATTGGTGCCCTGTCCTCCTCTTCGTGACTCTAGTCACTCGTGTAGGATTTAGCAGAAGATGAATGAATAAACTTCACACAGTTTTTTCGGCTGATAACCTTTGCAACACGTTCTTTTCAAATCCAGTATGTAAACATCATTTTTATGTTTATAATTATAAAAATGTTTATAGTTAGTGTGTTGGTCATATGTGAATGAACTATATTATTAAGGCTCTGTTGCTTCATTAAGGTAAAATTAATATATATATTATATATATAAGGCGGCACGGTGGCTTAGTGGTTAGCACATTCGCCTCTCAGCGCTGGGGATTCCCTGTTCAAATCCACATCTGGGTGGAGTTTCCATGTTCTCCCCGTGTCCGCGTGGGTTTCCTCCGGGTTCTCCGGTTTCCTCCCACAGTCCAAAAACATGGATCAAGTCAATAGAATTCTCAAAATTGCCCCATATAGAGTGTGTCTGTGTGAGTGAGTGTGTGCCCAGCGATGGATTGGTGCCCTGTCCTGGGCCTATCTGCCCAGCGCCCGAGACGTTCTCCCCTGGATGGGCATGGGAAACCCCACCGCAACCCTAATGGAGAATAAAAGTGGGATAATGAATATATATATATATATATATATATATATATATATATATATATATATATATATATAAACTCCCTTCCAAATGTGTCAAATCAAGATAAATACACCAGTTTCTCCTCTGATGGATTCTGGCAGTACACACACTGTGAAAATGATTTGTGTGTGAGGGACAGGAGGTCAAACTTAATAAGCATGTGTCTGGGACTTTCCACCTCTCTTAAGGCTGTTCAGATAGACACCGCCAGGCTGTGAAACATATCAGCATGTGACCCCGTCACATGTGATACGCAGCTGGGACTCTACAACACAGAAATCATTTGAAAGCATGACTTTAGCCCCAAAAAATCTTATGTTTTTAAATTCCTGATGATGATGATAATTCCTTAGTTTTATGGGTTGTGTTATTACTGCATTGCTGTATTTCCTCCAGCGGTAGTTTGTCTTCTAAAGATATAACCATGTGAAGCTTATGCAGAAGATAACATTTTTTTCAGGTGTGGGTGTGTTCTTTTACTTCTCCCCTTTTCTAAGCTTAGCTCCAAAATGGCCTGTACAGATCTTTAGGGTTTATTTAAATGATGTCATACCCACTTAGGCACATGGTGTCTCTCTCCAAGCCTTCCCATCTGTCTCTCTTTAGCAGGCAGACAGAAACAAGGGATAAATCAGACAGCTGGACAACATCGACCCATATATATATATATATATATATATATATATATATATATATATATATATATATATATATATACATACACACACAGAGAGGTCTTTCTGTTCATGTTTTTTCCTCTAATCTGTATATTTTAAATCTGTTAATGTCCACATGCCTGCTGATAATTTAATTCCCATATTAATATATTACTAATGATCAAAACACTTTATTAATCCCATAGGAAAACTGCGGCAGCGATACAGTATCTAATATTATCAGATTCACAAATTTGGTTAAATTCACTTACAAAAAATGGCCAGCAGCAGACACATGCTTTCTTATCAATCCAGCAGCGCGATAGTGCTGAATAATCCTTATATCTGAATAATGATTTACTAATGATTTAACTGGATTAAAGCAACTGGAGTTAATAATTAAAATGTGGGGTTTTATTGCATGTGGCACTCCTTTAACAGCTGGCTTATAGTGCAATACCTTTTATAGACTGAGTGATGAACAGCCTTTAATCAACACTTCCTTACTTCCTTTTATTTGATCGCATCTGGGTTTGCAAGTTCCCACACTTACATTTGCAATGAATAGATTTTATTTGAGGGATGGAAATATTTAAAGATTGTTATGAGGTATAATTAGCTAAAAACTGAGCAATTAATCCTTTAATGTTAATACATTATTGTTTTGTTTACTTTCAGAGCTATATGGTTTAACACAGCAAATCTGAATATCAGCTGCATTCATGTACGTTGAGTATTTTAATTATAAATATATGACAATTCACATGAGGGAAACATAAGTATTAATTAAAAAAGTAATGTATAGTAGTATCTTGGAGGTCTTTCTCTTGTTACTTGGAGCAGCTGCAACCTGATTTAGTAACAAAAACCCCATTCACAAAGACTAATCTAATACTTGTGCAGGATATTTACTAGTTTAAATGACTGTAACACATTTATCTAGAATGTAATTGCCTCCTGTAGCCCATATCCATGTGGAAATCATAGTAACTTGGTAAGGGCAGCTTGTTAAGGAAACAGCAGAGCCTGGTTTGTAAGAGAACCCTGTGTTTCTCTTTTACGTCAGCGCCTGTGTCTGGAAGTGTTTTGTCTGGCTTACTGGAGACAAACGGCTGCAATGACTCACAAACTTTTGCTGTGGAAACCATATGCATTATCTGTTGAATTAAGAGTTTGAAAAATCACATGTACTGTGATAATAACACAATACAGAAATTTAAACATCAGCACCAAAGTATTTTATTTTGAATGTCATATAAACTACCATTAAAGTATCATTAAAATTGAAATTTTAATCATAGATGTTCACTACATCTCTAAAAAGAGCATGCTGGCACTAACAAATTTAAGTAGAAGAAACAGACACACCTTCTCTAGTGGAAAGTGTAGAAATAAATCTGACTTTGGAGAAAATTAAATGTACTGGACAACTTCAGAGACGCACAGTGAAGTTAAAAGATGACAGCAAGACGCCAAACTGTGAATGACTGCAAATGTGTTTTATTGGCTCTTTGATTACTACTCCCCCAACACACACACACACACACACACACACACACACACACACATAAACACCTAAAATTAATTGAAATATGCTTAATTTTTATTTTAAAACTTATATTTTACATTTTCTGTAACAAATGTCACAAATGCGGTTTTATTTATGTTTATTTAAGTTCATGCTTCCAGGATCAAGTGGTGAGTCAGAAGGGCATGTACAGTTATGGCTCTCATGATCTGAGAGTAGCCTTGTTGGTGTGGCTTATCTGTGAGATATGGGCTTAGAAAGACATTTCCACTCAAAGCCCAACCTTAAACACACACACACTCACTCACTCACTCACTCACTATTAATCTCAGGGTCAAAGAACTACATTTTTAAAGATGTTTCCTGAAAGCCCAGAGAGTACACATTAAAGTCAATTACAGTGTGATGCAGTTGATTTATACCAATTTAATGAGCTTCAAATGACTATTGGTTGACTTTACATTTTAACGTCCATGCCTGTTAATTACGATCTCTTCATTAAAATATAAAGACAAGATGCTAAACTTGTTAGGCTTATTAGAATATTTGTTTCTTAATGTTTTCTAATAACTATGCTATAACACATTTAATGTATTTATTTGAATGTAAAGTATTAAATAAATAAAGTATTATTATTATCATTATTATTACCTTGAATATTTGCCTATTCAGTCCACAACTTACGGGTGGGAGTAAAAAAAGTGCATTTATGTTATAATTATAATAATAATATGTGCTGTGACATACCCTCTGTCATGAACCCACGGTCAAGAGGCTGTTGGATGAACTGAATTAGATGCTAAGATATATTTTAGGAAATGATCAAAGCACAGCATTACTTCTTAGATCAGTATAGCCTTTGATCTTGTGTATAACCTGATCTGGCATCAAAGGCTCATTGCAATGTAATACGAGAGTGAGAGAAGAAAAAAGTGAGAGCAAGCGGAAGAAAGAGAGAGGCCTAGAGCCTCAGGAAAAACTTGCTTACACAGCTGGTGAAGGACTTATGATAAAGGACAACCTTCTGTATACCTACTTACATTTAATTGTCACTTTATTATAAACGATTGCCAGCCTGGAAAGTCATGGATTTCATGAGCAGAACTCATTAAGATTTAAGGATTAAAGATGACAATTTTGTGTGTGGAATGAAAGTAATATACAACCTGTTTAGTGACTTTGGAGTGCATGGCATACTTCTTATAACATTTGCTTACCTTATGCATTTGTACAAACACCACAAATAAACTATCCAGTTACTCTATAATCTAGATTTGGTTCTGAAAAAACAGTTGTACCATTTTAGCGCTTAAATCATCAGTTAAGGTTCCAAACTATTTGCCCAAACTGCCCTGTTTGTACCTTGAGTCACATGACAAAGCTTCATTGGGTAATTAGTAATTAGTGTTTAAACTAGTGTTTTATCTTTTTAAAAGTTAAATATTCCTCAGGTGTGCTCATTATAACCATCATTATTGCAGTTTATTATGCGGCTTGTATTGATCCTTATGACTCACAAATGATCAGAAGAATTTTGTCATTTTATCAGTTCAATGTTGAAAATCTGTATTATAAAGCTGTGTATCGCTATGAAGTCACTTAAGTTGGCCTCAAGCCCAGGCTGCCGGCATGTGTGACATTTTTCTTTATCCGAATTACAAAGTCCTGCCATTAGAGGCCAATTTAGCAATGTCATAAAACAGGTCTATTGAGTCTCTTATCTCGTTCACTTTGACGCCACATTCTTTGTGAATGAGTATGACACTCAAAGGGGACTTTCCAATGTCATCCGGAATAGTAAAGTTTCATTACTCTATGATTAAGAACCATTTCCGTTGCTTTATAATGATAACCAACTGGATACATTTAGGTTATTTTCCTTTATTTTATTTATTTAAATTAACATGTAGCAAAAACATGGAAATAACTTAAAGACAGACAAACTTAATGCATACAGCGCTCACTGTACCAAATAAATAGGCCTATGTACACTGATGAATCCGGAGGGGGACGCGGAGCCCCACTGTAAAAGTCCAAGTGTTCAGTCTTAAGTGTCTGACATTTTTTCCAGAGTTTTTTTTTCCCGTCTACAAATCTCCACCTCTGATTACAGTCTGATAAAACGGTCTCCGTGGTCTCAGTCCTCTGACATGCTGAAAATCTCCAGCTTTGGTCCAAGCTTCATTCTCCATTCAGATCAGTACAGCTCTGAAAAACAAAACAGAAATATTTGAGTCCATTAATAATAATAATTAGTCCATTATAATATTTTATTCCAACACCTCAATTTAAAATTCTGTAATACTTTAATTAAATAGGCCAATGTTAATCAGCACAATTGTTGATTGCGTGTCAGTAATGTGTAAATAACCCTCCATTGTGGGCATTTGAAAGAAAATATGTCGCCTAAATGGATCTGTTGCGATGATATCTATGAGCAAACAAATGTATTCGACATTAAAAACCCCAAAATGTGTCTCCATCATGACAGTCTTCCCGCTGAAACGCCTGAACCGACTCCTCACAGATGAGCCAACACAACCGCCGCAGCAAAGCCCCGAGTGACGGCGACGTGTTACGCATTACAACCGCATAAAGCGGGCAGAAACCCCCAAAACCGAACAAAAAACGCCATTACAGCCAACAAAACAAAACCAGCTACCCATTAAATCCACTCTTTGTGTTCATATAATTCACAGAACTAAGACTGGAGACGTCCGTTACACCCGACGCGTCGCCTCGACATCGAGCCAGGTCACCTCTGAGGTACGAACCCATCAAAATGTCCTCCCAAATGTAAGTACTGTGCGAATTAAACACGTTCCCGTGTTTTGTCACCAAAACGTGGGCTACATTAAACCGGTGAACGGCGACACCACGCCGCGCCGCGCCGCGGAGCTGCACCGACTCACCAGATGCTGCGCGGGGGAGCCGGCCGGCCGGCCGCGCTCACGGCGCTCGGGCCATGCGTATGGATTCCTGCTGCTCCAGAGCCGAGCCCTCGGCGTCCTGTCTGCTTTTAAAGTCTTGGATCGCCCTGCGGTTCTGGAAGTCGATCAGAGCCATGGTGATCATCGCGTTCCAGCAGCTGTCTTCCCCGGAGCACCTGAAGTCGATCTCCTTGTTCTCGGTGGTGACGATGGTGAAGTAGACGAACTTGCCGGTGCGCTCCACGCAGTCCACTTTCTTGATGCCCTGCAGCTTGATCTCCTTGCTCTTGCTCTTTTTCTGCGTGTCGGCGTAAATGTTGAGGCTGTCCGCGGTCAGGACGCACGTTTTTCTCTTCCAGAACTGCAGCAGGCTGTCGCTGCGCTTCTCCAGCACGCCCTCCTTCAGCACCTTCTCGTTTTCAGCAGCGGTCATTTTCATTTTCTGGGGGGGTGGGTGGGGGCTGCTCGGTGGCCGGTGGGTTGAAAACGCGGGGGGACTGGAGCTGGTGCCGTCTCCGTAAGCGAGGCTCCGGCGGCTGTGGGTTTCGGTGGGAATGAACCGCGGGGAGTGTTTATAAAGCGCCGAGAGCCGCCCACTGCGCGTCAGCAGCGACGGTATTTCAGCAATTCATTGGTGGAACGTGGGCGGAAATCTGGCTCGGATGACCTTCATCCCTCAGCCGGTCCCTAAAATACATCATTACACCACTGCAATTACCTGCGCTTACAACACCACGGCTGCTTATACGTTTCCTTTTATAAATACATACAGCGAAGTACACACTTTTACAGGGTGCGTTAGCTCAGTGGTTAGGGTGTTGGGCTGTCAATCTGAAGGTTGGGGGTTCAAATCCCAGGTCCACTGAAGTTACCAGTGTGGGTTCTTGAGCAAGGCCCTTAACCCTCATTGCTCCAGGGAGGCTGTGATTAACCCTGTGCTCACCTTGTAAGTTGCTTTGGATAAAAGCGTCTGCTAAATGTAAATGTGTTAATGACCAAATCTAATGTAAATGTACACACATTCAGACAAGTCCAGGTGCCATTCATTCATTCATTGTTTTCCGCTTTATCCTCTATTAGGGTCGCGGTGGGGTTCCCCATGCCCATCCAGGGGAGAACATCTCGGGCACCGGGCAGACACACCCAGAACAGGGCGCCAACCTATCGCTGGGCACACACTCACTCACAAAAACACACATGGGGCAATTTGGAGAACTCAATTGACTTGATCCATGTTTTTGGACTGTGGGAGTAAACCAGAGAACCCGGAGGAAACCCACGCGGAGATGGGGAGAACATGGAAACTCCACCCAGATGGGGATTCGAACCGGGAATCCCTAGTGCTGAGAAGTGAACGTGCTAACCACTAAGCCACCGTGCCGCTTCGTCCAGGTGCCATGATGTCCTTAATTTTTGGGGATTATACTTCATACTTAGCTGAATTGGTTAACTATGTATATAATTTAGACACCCACTTCTCGCTCCATTGCCTATTTCCTCTATTGTCTATGTGATGGTCAGGATCATCACAGGACAGGTATCATTTGGGTGGTGGATTGTTTATTTTGAGTTCTGCAGTGACACTGATGTGGTGAGGGGATTTAGTGCATTTGTAAAATGTCAAGCACTAAAATATGTGCTATAACTCAGCTAACCAGCTGTGTGAAACACGAAACAGACAATTGTGTTAGACTATAAAAGTCGCCATATCTGACGTCTTGTTCTTTGTTAAAGCACTCCAAGAAGGCATAACAAAATGAATGGTTCTTTAAATCCTTTTATGAGACACCTGGTACTTTGGTTTGCTAGCAGTTGAATAAAAAAGAAAATTATTTTTTTAAACCTGCAGTTTATCCTATATCACACCAAGTGTTATAACTACAGCAAAGGTAACATGAACATCCCTTAGAGGCTTAAAGTAAAAATATTAGCTTTAAGACATGACATTATTTATCTTTAATTATTATCTACATGGAATATAGACCTTAATATGACAGATTATATAGTATATGGAATGGAAGAGCATTTTTTATGGCTTATGTAAATTGTGGGTAGTCAAAAATATCTTCAAGAATTTAAGAAACTGCATAAATAATCTTCTACAAAGAACAAAAACGTTTAAAGAGCTTTGAGTAATTTTTAATAGTGCATTTAATACATAAAACATCATTCTTTTTTTACTTTATATAATTTTATAGAACAGAAAATGGTTAGAATTTAAAATAAAAAATGTTCTTAAAATAACAGTGCTGGACACTGGACAATCCCAACTGGACTGGGAATAATCTACCAAGCAGAACCATTCAGCCACAAACATCCGGTTGGCAATGTTCAGTGAGCACAGATGAAGGATTAGAGGATGACTAAGTCAGACTGTGCAGCAAGAAATGAGCTTCTGCCTCTGATTTCACATCTATACGGTGGAGCAATAGGATAGATGTGTCTAACAGTGCACAGTGCGTGGGAACAAGGTTTAAAAACAGCATGGATCAGTAAACACCACCACTGCATGAGTATCACTGCAGAAATCCCTCCACCACCTAAATAATATTTGTGCTGTGGTGGTCCAGAACATTAAAGAACCGAATAACAGGGACTCCCAAAACTATATAGAGAAACAGATGGACTACTAACAGTAGAATTACAAAGTGCCTTCATACGCTCAGTTAAAAAAAAAAAAGGTATTAATTGTAGAATCCAAAAAAAAAAAAGGGGGGGGGGGGCATTCTCCATGCCTATCCAGAGGAGAATGTTTCGGGAAAGGGCAGGTACAACCAGGACAGAGCGCCAAACTCATTGAGCCACTGTGCCGCCCCAGTGAGTAAATATTAAACCTAATTATAATTCATTCATTCATTATCTTCTGCTTTGTCCTATATATATTAGGGTTGCAGGGGGGTTCCCCATGCCCATCCAGGGGAGAACGTTTCGGGCACTGGGCAGATTCACCCAGGACAGGACGTTAATTCATCACTGGGCACAAACAGACATGCACACACACACACACACTATGGGGCAATTTGGAGAACTCAATTGACTTGATCCATGTTTTTGGACTGTGGGAGGAAACCGGAGAACCCGGAGGAAACCCACGCGGGCACGGGGAGAACATGGAAACTTCACCCAGATGGGGATTCGAACCGGGAATCCCTAGTGCTGAGAGGCGAACGTGCAAACCACTAAGCCACCGTGCCGCCCCAATAATAATTATTAACCTGATTGAACATGTCCTTATTAACAGAACATAAGGCGACTTAGATGAAGGCACAGATGATAAAATCTCAAAAACAGGTTTTGGACCAACATGTTAATAACCTTATTTAAACGATGCGTGTGGGTGAGGCGTGTAGGCGATGTGTCATGGCTATCATGGTCATAGTAGGTATCTGTTATAAATGTCACCAGAGACGTTTAGTGAAGAAGCATGGTCAATTCAGCTCTGTCAGTATGTGCATGCGGGCACTACCTGTTGTTAATGGTTAAATGTCAACCTGAAGGTTGTATCTATTTACAAAGGGCATGATAAGGTCCTCAAAGGTGCAATTTAGTCACCTTTTCTCCTTTTCTCCCGTTGTATTGTAGGCTGTATTATGGTTACCAGGGTGTGCGTGGGGGTGTTGTCTAGGGCACACAGACACAGGCATGTCTGTACTGTGAGTCAGTCTAACCCCAAGCATTAGTGGATTGGGAGGGGCTTGAAAGAGTCTACTTTGTCTATATCTGAGTTGGCCTTTCTCTTTTCGTATTAACCTACATTTTTTGCACCGGAGAATAGTTTAAAATGTTTAGCATCCACACATGTACTGTACTGCACTGCAGTGAACGAAAGTCTGCCACATATGCAAATGATAGCATTTTTCTTTCTAGTTTCGGTTGTTATTCAATATATGGAATAAACTCACATACAGATTCCAAAGTAAATGGAATGTTATTTGGTGCTATTATTTGAAGGAAATGGGGATGAAATTTCAGATTTAGTTTTAGACTTGTTTCACATTCTCAGCAATGATCTTCCAAATAAGGAATTAAATAGAGCTGACATTTGTACTTCACAATGAATAGAATACATATACTGGATTAAAAGGGACTTCCCATGCTTGACTTCAAGACTACTACATACAATCATGTCTGGACTTGTCTCTAAGCCCTGGTTTTACCCTGCTTGCTTGGGTAAGGCAAAGCTGTCAGTTAACGCTCAGAAAACCCCCCAAAGTCGCTTTGTTCAGTGCTATATTACACAGATCAGATCTTTGCCTACCTGCTTTGTTACACTCTCAAGTTCACCTTAAACCAAATAGTTTGTAAATTGTGGTTAAGTCATTTGTCTCTACAGAACAAAAGAATAAAAGGTCTAACTGGTTGTTGTTTCAATGTGAAATTGTGAAGGTTGTTAGCCGTGATGCATAAATGTACCTTATTTAAGCTTTTAGTCCTGACATTATTTACATGTTCGTTTAATTATACTAGTTAACATGCCTCAGTAACTCTAACATTATTATTTTTAAAAGATCTATAATTCAGGGGAAAAACCTAAAGTAGGTTATAGAGCCATGTGCTAAACGAGAAAAGAATGGCACGTAATCTATTCATGTCAACCACAGTGGTGCCAGCCAATCATAAAGGTCTGTGAGCATATGTATACAGAAGTGGGGACAGAACAATTCTCTTTTTTCATTCATTCATTATCTTCCGCTTATCCTCTATTAGGGTCGCGGTGGGGTTCCCCATGCCCATCCAGGGGAGAACATCTCGGGCGCTGGGCAGATAGACCCAGGACAGGGCGCCAATCCATCGCTGGGCACACACTCACTCACTCAGACACACTCTATAGGGGGCAATTTTTGAGAATTCAATTAACTTGATCCATGTTTTTGGACTGTGGGAGGAAACCGGAGAACCCGGAGGAAAC
>JAFMOD010000509.1:102007-254507 GCA_019802435.1 Corydoras maculifer
GTTAGACCAGTGTCTCAGTACTTTTGATTCATTGTGGATATCTTGAGTGGAGTGGTAGTTCAGTGGTTAGGGTGTTGGGCTATCAATCTGAAGGTTGGGGGTTCAAATCCCAGGTCCACTGCAGTTACCACTGTTGGTCCTTGAGCAAGGCCCTTAACCCTCATTGCTCCAGGGATGTTGTTATTAACCCTGTGCTCACCTTGTAAGTCGCTTTGGATAAAAGCGTCCAATAAATGACCAAATGTTTGAATGTTTGAATCTTGAAATTTGGATAAGTTAGTCTTAATTTTGAAACTTGGTTCACTGGGTTTACGTTTTTAAGGAGTGGACAGAATACTCTCAAGATACGATAAGAGAAGATTTATTGTCACTATAAAGATAGCGATCAGGGATAATAAAATTTATTTCTTTGTACTTCCTCTGTTAGTGAAATTCCGAGTCATCATGGCAGAAGCTCACCAGGCTGTGGCCTTCCAGTTTACTGTTACTCCTGATGGCATTGACCTGCAGCTGTGTCATGAGGCCTTACGGCAGATCTACCTTTCTGGTCTGCACTCCTGGAAGAAAAGGTTTATTAGATTTAAGGTATTTATTTTAAATATCTTTATTTCTTTTAAATTATCTGTACTTTGGCAAACATTTTTGTTTGCTAATGAAATGTATGTTGGGATATGGTTTGTTTCTCACCCGGTGCAATTAATGGTAAAATAAAAAGAATCATAGTCATTCCTAAATCTGTTACTGTTTTGTTGTATGTGTTATTGCAACTTTTACGTGGACAATGTGTGTTAATGCTTCAGCAAGCAGTCATTTTTAAAGTTCTACTTGGCTTCCTAAAGTCCTGGTTTAAGTGGAATACACAGGCTTTCAATTTCAATGTCACTCAGTGTAGTGTGTTACTGCAGTGTAATGTGCATGCATTCACCTGTGACATGTTTTTTTTTTTTTTTTCCCCACTTTTTTCAGAATGGTGTCATGACTGGAGTATACCCTGGAAGTCCCAGTGGCCTCCTGGTTGTTTTAGGAGGCTATATGTCCTATGCAAAATATAACGGAGTCGATCCTACATTAGGACTTGTCAGTAAGATAGCCAAACACATAAAAATCAGGTAAAATTCTTGCAAAAATTGCTGTAATTGTTGATGGACATGAAAGCTTCTTCAGAGAAATAACATAAAATATTATAAATGTCCAGTGATAAACATTTTTATCAGGTTCAGGTTTATTAATTGGTGATTTGAAGATATTACTATATTTACTCTTGGTATGAACCATATGTGTAAATATGTATATATACTGCATCAAACAACCTCCTTTCCATTTGCAGCGAATACATAACAGAGGACACTCAGCGTGTTATTGGTGGAATTCTGGTTGGCACTGGACTGTGGATTGGCATTACCTTCGTCATGAGACATGCTCTGAAAAGCCTGTTGTCCTGGCATGGCTGGATGTTCCAGCGCCATGGCTCTACAAACATGTCAACCAAGCTATGGCTGGTCAGTTCACCCTATAAGCGACTGCATGCTTGCGATCTAATCTATGTCGTGCTAGTCAGTCATGGCAGCACATTTTAAAGCTTGTGGTCATGGGGTTTTTAATGTACCAAACCAATACATAAACAAAATACAAAACTGTTATTATCTACTGTCCATAAGAGGGTGCAGCACACTAAGCACATCTAATTCCTATGGCCTTCAGTTTTAATTAAGATTTTTGTTTTTGTCCCAACTGCAGGGTGTTTTTGCAAAGATGAAGTTTATTATAATACTTCTGTTGCTGTAATGTAATGGAGAATTTTACTACATGCTTTTTGATTTTATAGCATTTTTTATTATTACTATGTTTGTTTGACATCAGAATTTATTTCCTCTGTAGATACTGGTCAAGTTATTTTCTGGCCCCAAGCCGATGCTTTACAGCTTTCAAAGCGCATTGCCGCACCTACCCGTGCCCCCTGTGAAGGACACGATGAATCGAGTAAGTCAGAATCAATGTCCTATTACACAAGCACTGAACATGTTTATGAAGTCGCAATCACAAGGCTATGAAGTAAACTTAAGTATGGAGGTGAATGAGAGTTTAGAGACAAGACTGTAGATTGTCCAAGTCATACGTACTGACAGATTAGTATCTCAAGTTCACCCACTTACTAGTATTATTCTAGATTGGGAAGCAAACCCATACAGATGAGGGGAGGACATGCCAAATCTTTACAGAAGGGACTATGTATACTTGGGTATTAAACTCTTGAACTTTCTTGCTATTAATCAAGAGCACTACTCACTGCACAACCATGCGGCTTGACACAGAAAGCATCTATCCATCCTGCACAGGGCGCCAATAAACAGCTAGTCTTTTTACACAAAAATAAATAAAAACACAACAGCATATGTTGCATGTGTGAACGGACAAGTCCTGCAGCAATAAGAACAACATGTTGTTCTAATGAGAAAATGCTAATTTGGATCAGATGTATAAAAGGTTTTACTCATGTATAAGATACTTGTCCTCTCTAGTACTTGGACTCCGTGCGTCCTCTCATGGATGAAGAACATTACAAACGAATGGAAGGCCTGGCAAAAGACTTTGAGAAGAACTTGGGCCCAAAACTTCAGTGGTACCTAAAACTTAAGTCCTGGTGGGCCTCCAATTATGTAAGCTGTTACCACCTTCTTCATTGAATAGAACATGCTGTCAGTTTTTACAGCTGATGTTGTTGTTTTTATTGTCAGGTCAGTGACTGGTGGGAGGAGTATGTTTACCTGAGGGGGCGTGGACCCATTATGGTTAACAGCAACTACTATGCAATGGTGAATTCTGCTTTTCATTTAAATAGTAACCACCAAATTATTCTCTATAATACATACAATGTTATTAATGTTTTTTTTTTATTCTTAGGACTTTCTGTACGTCTTCCCTACACATCTGCAAGCTGCCAGGGCAGGCAATGCCATTCATGCCATCATGCTGTACAGAAGGAAACTGGACAGAGCCCAGATCAAACCTGTGAGCACAGCTTCCTTCAGCATGTAATTCTATAAGATGGATGTTCATGATGACATCCTGTATCTTTTTGCATGAAACATTTCTTTCCCATGTTGGCACTTATCAATTTAGACACAATACTTTAGACTTTTCCTCATTCATATAGTTATACATTAGCAGCCTTGTATTATAGAGGCCAAAAATGATTTGGTTTTAAGGAAACACATGATTTATCGATAGATTCAATGATGATTTTATTTAGTTCACGAACGTTATATGAACAAAAGTTTTGGGACACATGCACATTAATCATTCAGGAGCTGTTGTTGGAGGAGGGCTTTCGTGAGGACCAGTCAAGTTCTTCCACATCACACTTATTCAATTATGTCTTCATGGACCTTGCTTTGTTCACTGAAATACAGTAAAAGCTGTAACACAAGGGCCTTCCCCAAACTGTTGCTTTAAGGTTGGAAGCCTCTAGGTGCTTGATGTTTTTAAACCTGTGTCAGTGGGTCTGGGTAAAATCCATGAATATAAAGATTAAGTGCTGTGTCCTGTTGCTTTTGTCCATATAATGTGTCATGTTTTTCTTATAGAGAGTCTAAAATTAACTGATATATATATATTTAATTTCTTTCCTACACATCTCTCTGATTAATTTAATTATCTCTCACATATCTGGTGTGTATGATGTGTATAGAGCCATTTAAACAGTGCTATGTTTTGTTTCTTGCTCTCGGTTGTCACGGCATTAAACATGCACAGGTTTACATGGTGGAGAACAGGGTGCCATTGTGTTCGGCACAATGGGAGCGAATGTTTAACACGTCTCGCATCCCCGGGATAGAGACAGGTAAGATCAAGACGAGCGTATCGTACTTTGCAGACAAAAACCTGCGAGAGGTCAGAAAAAAGCAGACAGCCTCACATCACCGGCAACCAATCAAACCAATTTCATTGTTAATGCAAAGACTGTGATTGCTAATTAGAGGATGAACATATTTGTTCAATTTAATAAAAAAAACCCACTCTAGATATTTCATTAAAATGAAATCTATAAATTGTGCTGGTGATATGAGACTGCGTCGCCACTCTCTCTCCCGTATGTCACTCTTACGTGAATCTTTGTGGAATCCTTCCATCTGTTTTATTCGCTGTTTTTGTCCTCTGTGTTTCTTCCTTCATGATGTCTGGGATTCCCTGTGTTATTTGTTCATTTCTGCTTTCTGTTATTTTTCCTTCTTGCTTTCCAGCTCATGGTTCTAAACACTATACCCATGTGCTCATCCCAATATGAGCGTATGTTCAACACCTCTCGAGTTCCCGGTGTAGAAGAAGGTAGTGCGTTCTCCTGTCCTCTGCACGTGTTTTCAATTGAAACCAATCTGTCATTTCATTAAACCAAGCATGTGGGTTGTGATTATGAAGCATGATTCTGTGTGCCTGTGATCTTCTGCTGTGGGTGTGGCATAATTTGAGGCTTGCATTATCTCCATGATTATATTTGCTGACTATTTATCTTGGGGATTTAGAAGAATATGACGCAAACAATAGTGTTCATATTTTATACGTGTGCCTTCTGTGAAACCAAAACAAACTTTTATTTTTATTAATCATTTGTGACGTGACGAGGATCAGTAATAACAGTACACTGTAGATTTTACAATATCGTGATGGCGATTTAATATTTTATTCAGTCATTGCCTTCAGTGCTTCAAATTACCGCCACGTGTTACCATCATGTGGATGTGTGTGTCTTTTATGCTATTTGTTCTGCATGTAAATGTTATTATGCCTGTGATTGAATGATCAACATGCCTCTGCAATCAATTAACATAGAATTAGAGAAGTAGTCCACAATTAATATAGTTTTGCTTTGGCTAATTGCATTAACATTATTATTATGACTGCTTCTGATCATGAGATGAAATAAAGCAGTCATGGCATCCCTGCATTTTTATTTAGAACATTTAAATCAGGGGGGGGGTTGGTCTGTATGCAGAAAGAAACATCTACACATACATGAGAATATAAGATGATTTGGCCGGTTTTAAAGATGCTGCATCTTAAAACAATCATTTCCGTTTTAAGTAATGCTTTTTTTTATATGATGAGCAGTTCATAACAAAGTTCAGCTCTTATGGTAGAGTAATAATACTTATAAATCAGTTGTTAGGGGTTGTTGCTGGATTTGATGCACACTGCTTCCGTAACTCCACATTTCTCTCCTCTGCCTCTCTGTATAGATGTTATTCAGCATGTGAACGAGAGCAAGCACATCATTGTCTACCACAAGGGGCGCTATTTCAAAGTCTGGGTGTTTTATGATGGGCGATTGCTGTTGCCTAGAGAGATCGAGCAACAGATGGAACGCATTCTGGCAGATAAGTCTGAGCCTCAGTCCGGAGAGGAGACACTGGCTGCACTCACTGCAGGAGACAGGTGAGGGTGCTATAAACAGCACTGCATGTGCTTTTGTCCACTGCAAAGGAATCCCAGAATGTTTGGCATCACACTATAGAAACACAGTGTTTCTCTCTTGCAATGTCCAAAGTTATTCTTCAGAATTGACGTCAACAAAACTAATGGTACAAACTAATTGTATGTTCTGCCACACAAGCTGCAACAGCATTTTACATTAAAGTATGTCTTCAACAATGAAATCTTTGAGCTCTGTGTAATTGTCTTCTCTCACCCTGCAGAGTGCCCTGGGCCAACGCCCGCAACGAGTTCTTTAGCAGAGGGAGGAATAAGAAGTCCCTGGATGCAGTGGAAAAGGCTGCGTTCTTTGTGACCCTGGATGACACTGAGCAGCGGTATGAGCCTGATAACCCTGTACGCTCCCTCGCCAGCTACGCCAAATCTCTGCTTCATGGAAAATGCTACGACAGGTCAGAATCTTGTCTATTTTTTGTTTGTTAGAATTAGTTGATCCAGTTTTTGTTCCTGCTGCCACGCTGTACGTATCACCCCAGTTAATAACTACCTAAATTGGAAATCCTTCAGATTGATAACACAGAATCCCAACCCCTGAGCTACCAAACCATTAGAGAAGATTAAAATTCATTGCATGTTCTTTTTGTTCAGATGGTTTGACAAGTCTTTCAACCTGATCGTGTTTAAAAACGGCACGATGGGCCTGAATGCGGAGCACACCTGGGCTGATGCCCCAATTGTGGGCCACTTGTGGGAGGTACAGACCTCACATTTAAACACACAATACTTACAAAGTCGAATTCCAATGAAAGGGATGTTGTATAACAGCTAACATGCCTGTGTTGTAGCATGTGTTAGCTATGGAACCAGTGAAGCTTGGCTACATGGAGAATGGTCATTGCAAAGGCAAAACACACCCCAATCTGCCTGGACCTCAGCGCCTCCAGTGGGAAATTTCAGAAGAGGTATGTTATTAGGTTTCTGGCAACTCCTGTGTTTAATTTACATTTAATATATAAACCCTGGTTAATATGTGATCAGTACACTTTTTTTTTGAAGTTTTTATTAGATCTTTGTAAATAATTAGCTCATAATAAGTCATCTTAAGTAAATGATTAGTTTTAACACCAGCACTAAAGGTGGTTGAGTGTTTGTGATAGTGGAATTTTAATAGAGAACTGAAATTTAAATGTTTGTGCTTTGTCGCCATAACAACTGACATGATTTGTAATGTTTCAGTGTGATCTTTTGCAAATGATGTTAATTAAAAGAATTAAATAAGAGAATCTAATTTTGTTTTGCTTGATCAGTGGTGTCTGCTTCAGTTCAGACTCTCAAAACGATTTAATAATCTGTTATTTAACTTAAAAAGACATTTTAAATGAATTGTTTTTCAGTAACTCTACAGTTACATCTGTTCATGTCTTCCATTCGTTGCTCCTCAGTGTCAGTCTGTGATCAGCAGCTCGCTGAAGGTGGCTAAAGCTCTTGCAGATGATGTTGACTCTCACATCATTCCATTCAACAATTTTGGAAAAGGTTTGATTAAGAAATGTAAGACCAGCCCAGATGCTTTTATTCAGATTGCCCTCCAGCTCGCCCACTTCAGGGTAACTATCACCTCTTATACTAGATCCATTTTAAACCTCTTAAGATCAGACTACTTGAACTGTGTTCTTTTTGGATCATATCAGGATAAAGGGAAGTTCTGTCTGACATATGAGGCATCGATGACACGGCTGTTCCGTGAGGGTCGCACTGAAACCGTCCGCTCCTGCACCATACAGACCTGCAACTTTGTTCACGCCATGATGGACGAGAAACAGACTGTAAAGCCTGAAGCATTTTTTTTTTTTTTGCTTTTTCTCTTTTGTTTTTGTTTTTGCCTGCCCTTTGTGGCAGGGTTTGTGGATTAAACCCTGTTATTTAATGTATATATGGCTCAAAGCCATAAATAACTGCAATTCATACATGAGATGAGTATGAATACATAACATCATAACATATAAACATAAGGTTTGTTATTTTAACAGAGAGAGGAGAAGATGAGATTGCTCAAACTAGCAGCAGAAAAACATCAGGACCTTTACAGATTGGCAATGACAGGAAAAGGCATTGACCGCCATCTTTTCTGTTTGTACGTGGTGTCCAAGTACCTTGGAGTGGACTCGCCGTTCCTTAAGGAGGTAAGATAAGATTTAAGTTTAGTATGTTGGCTGTGTGAAATATGCTACTGGTTTTTATGAATAATACACAGTGCAATGACTTAAATCCTGTAGCTAACAGCTGTGTCATTATTATTTTTGTAGGTGCTCTCTGAGCCATGGAGACTCTCCACCAGTCAGACTCCTCTCCAGCAGGTGGACCTGTTTGATCTGAAAAGGAATCCTGAATATGTCACCAGTGGAGGTGGCTTTGGGCCGGTGTGTGTTTATTTCTTTATTCCTTAGTTGTGTCATTGTTACAGTAAGAACCATTTTATTTATTTATTATTGTTAATAATAATTATTATAATAATAATTATTATTATAATAGTACAGCAAACTGTTTGGTCATGTCACATAAATAGAGTCCTGGGTTAAATTCTTATCTGTGTGGAGTTTGCATGTTCTCTTCATGTGTGAATGGGTCTCATCTAGGAACTTTGGTATCCTTCTACACTTTTAAAACACATAAGTCAATGTGAAAGGTCCAGAGTAAATCTCTGCTTGTCACTAATGAGTTTTGTGAAAGGCTCCTGCACCCCTCCACTGTCAGAAATCAATAAAAAAATTATTATATAAATTAGTTATCTTTGGTAGTAGATGGTAATATGATTAGTATGTTCATAAATTTGTCACCAGTAAAAAAATTTTAAGGTAAGAAGTGTTCTATAATGACGGTATCTTCTCTAATAGTATAATCTGTCAACTGTCATAGAGATCGAAGTAAAACACCTTCAGTCAGCTTCTTTATAACATAACGTTTTGATCCCACTTCCAATTGTAGGTGGCAGATGATGGTTATGGAGTATCATACATCATTCTTGGAGAGGACCTCATCAACTTTCACATATCCAGCAAACATTCCAGTCCAGAGACTGTGAGTAGCTCATGTTTATCTTTTGATATGTTAGGAATATAAACTCACGGTGAATAGTTTTGTTTTTCTGGGATTCTTCCTCAAACTCTGTGTCTTTGTAGGACTCTCATCGTTTTGGCTGCCACATAAAACAGGCCATGCTCGACATTCTGGATCTTTTCAATTTGGATAAAAAGGCTATGAAGTGATCATCACATTTCTTCCTTTCTTTCTCGGTTCACACAAAGGGCTTTATTTTGTTTATATTTTAAAGTTGTGGTTACTTCAGCGGATTGTACAGAGGACATAAAAATGCATTGTTTATTCTGAATTTGTGATTGAAAAATAGGTTATTCAATAGCATGCGTAAAAGATGTTTTGATTTTATGTGTGTAGTGTATTTAGTTTGTCTTATGGGAAAAGTTATGTAGGTACTTGAGTAGTAGGTACTCCTGTATTCATCGCTTTTTCAACAATATTGTACTCGTATTCTCATGTTAATGAGAGTGAAAGTATCTAAAGCACTAAGTTGATGCTCGAAAATGTATTTTATGGCAAGTCAATGCAATATATATAGTTAAAGTTTCCTGTTGGTTTGAAAATATGGTTCACAGGATTGTGTAGTAGCAGTGATGTTGGATTACCACTAGAGGGAAGTGTTAGCGCATTAAATACTCCACATAAAGGGACTGTAATTCTTTGTAAATTGCACATTGAAAATATTTTTTTTCAATTATCCTGGTCAGGGAATATGTTCTCGACTAAACTTTTTAAAAATAAGATTACAATAAACATGTAAAATTGCTGCTGCATTATTAATTAAAATGAATTGGCGGTAAGCAAAATTTTAATGAAACCTTTTAACGGTGCTACAGTCTGCAACAAATGTAATGAATTTGTTATGAAACTGTACAGTGTGTGTTCTGTAGAGTGGAGTTTATTAGTTACTTAGGATTTGACTTTCTCACAGACTGAATTACCAGTTACTCGTAAACATTTTGGTGGTCAAGCACTGATGCAAACACAGCCAGCAACGACAGGCCAGTAATACGTTTCGGCCTTCTTTCAGCCTTCTCGTTTATTGACCTGAATGAAATCACCCCTACAGCTCAACATTAAATAAAGCGTTTTGACTGTTAAAGTTGATTAAAAAATACGGAAGAATATGTATTTATTTTTTATTAAATGATTAAAAAAATAAAAGTAGGGAAATGTGTGCTATTTATTTTTCCTTGTTAAATTGTGGTTTGGTACATTTAGGGGAGCAATTATTAATCACTCTGAAAAGAAATTTCATTGATTTGTAAACAACGTTAAATGGAAAATAAAAAATAAGTAGCTGAACAGCTGGACGTTGCTCATTCCTGTAAACAATCTGATCGTGTGGCAGCATTATGCAACAGAATACAGGTATCATGATCTCGATTTTGACCATGGCATGAGTTTCTAAACCTGCGCAGGTTTTCGTTCAAAATGGCTAATAGAGTGAAGAAGAGAACATCTATTAAATATAGTTTCTGCGTACAGAATTGTCTTGGTAGACTGTTTCCAGCTGACGGCTTTCTAACGGCCTTTGATAACTCTGATAACCACTCGGGACATTTGTGAGCATCTCAACATGCACAACACCGTGGACCTCAAAGCTATTTTAAGAGCAAAGGAAGGAACTCCCCAGTATTAGTAATGTGTTTGGAATTCTCATATACAGTATACTAGTGTGTGTGTGTTTGTGTGCCTCGCTATTATTGGGCAGTTTAATATACAAAGATATATATGTATATATATATAAAATAAGATGGCCAAAAAATTCTAATCCTTTGCATTAAAGGTTCTGGTGTGATGGATATCTGAACAGATTATTTAAATATTTTACACTGATCTTGGAATTGTTGGCAGACGGTTAAATTGTGTGACTGATAATAAATAATATGGAAATTTGAGTCAAATGGTTCGACTTTTTGAACAAATACAAGTCTGAAAATAGCCATACTGTTAAATATTTGTAACAGATATCGGAACAAGCTTATCCCTGTTGGCAAAAGGTGCAAGTAGGATTTAACGCCTTGAGTGACAAGGATGCATGTGATCCTGCATTTCACTGTTTAATAAGATGATGAATCAGTTAACATGTTCTTTCTGATGTTGTTGTTAAAAAACTGTTTTAAAAGAATTGTTTTTATTTTTTTTTAACAAATGCAAATTGACTACATTTTTCTGATATTAGATTTCTTTGTTTTGAATCAATGCCCTTCAAAACTAAGTCTAGAATTGAGAGTTAACAAAGTTTATAACATTTACAGACATTGTGAAGTAGTTCTGTGCTTCAAAATCAATTCCTAAAAACATTTAAGATTAAGATATAAATTAAGTTTTCAGATTTGCTTTACAGAACTGAAATCTGTTGCAATAGCAGCCAAGTTTCCCTGAAATCATAATAATCATATCAGATAAAAAAGCAGTCAATTTAGTTTAATAAGTTAAACTAAAGTTGGTTTTAGGAGCCTAAACGTAGTTTAATATCTCTATGAGTTAGCCCTATCTCATATCTTATGTTTATTAACGTTCACTTGTTATTGAGACATTTATTAGATTAATTTCATCAGTTCCACTTACCACAGTTTGTGGTTCTGCTGTTCTAGACTATAGTCTAACTCTACAAACCTTATTAATGCATTTATTCTGTTAAATAATGTTGGATATCATTAACAGTGCAACAACAAATGAGCTACTTTTTCTGAATTTATGTATAAAAGAGAAAGTAATAAAGTAAAAAATGTGTATAATTAAATACACTGTGGGAGAACAAGGTGCTTAATAACTCCAGCAGCACTGCTGTGTCTGATCTACTGATAATAGTGGAACGCAGTACCTGCTCTGTGAAGGTCCTGATCATTACAGAATAGAGCAAAGGAATTGATGTATGCAGAGAAACAGATGGACGACAGTCTGTAATTGTAAAATAATAACAGTGTAGAAAGGGGATGTCCGGCACATCCCCTGTTCACAGTTCCATCTAACAGCCTCAAATTTCACGACTGACATTAAATGCTAGAGGTTCACATATTATGACTGAGGCAGAAATTTGTATTAGCTTTAATAAACCGATAACTATGGAACTTCACAACTGAATCTCATGTATAGTCGTAAATTTATAATTCAATGAAAACACAGACTTTCAAGTAATACCGATATAAAGGTTCCAAATATAAATAATCCCACTGGAAATGAAATCAAATATACAACACAATTTCAGAATTATTCATACAGCCTGACAGTACCTTTCAAAATGTAGGAATTAGTGTTATTAGATTTTAATATGGATGTACAACACCATGTAATGTCGTCAAACTGGCAAAGTCATATTACTGTAGATCTGCCGTCAACAAGGTCAGTGTGAAAAGAGGGAGGGTTTTACCTACAGCTAAAAATATAACCCCCTGACAGTGAGTATAGAGATACTGGGGAGGGGGGAGGGGGGGCACATGGGAAAGCTGAAAGCCATGTTTAATTGGAGCGATGTTTAAAGCCATCATGGGGTGACAGATATCTGAAGAGGAAGCAACAGGAAGTCGCTACATGTGACTCCCACCACAATGGTACGCCCAAATTACCCAGCAGTTTCCGCTGGTAAGCTTCGATTTCAAGGCAGCATTCCTGGTCCCTGCAGACCCCCTGAAGGCACTTCGAGGCACAGAGCACTAAGCTTAAAATAGTCCCCCGAACATTGTGCATTACATCAGCTGTATTTGCCACAAATAAAACAATAAGAAGCACAACATGAAAGTCTAAACCTTTTTATTTGCCTTTTGTTCTCTAATTTTGACTAGTGTGTTGAGAAATCCAGTCACTTCACCACATTGAAACATAACACTTTGACTTGCACTTTCTAAAAGTAGCTTGGGAGCAAAAGCTCTTCTACATCATGTCACCAGTTAAATTCCTCTTTCACAGAAACAGCATCTGGCCGATCAGTTCAGCGGCCGGCCAATTTTCTGACTTTGTCTTTGATTGAATTTTTCAGAATGTGTAGTGTGTCGTGAAATCACTAAAATTAAAATTAAATTTTTAAATCAAATGCTTAGTTGTGCTTTTCATACAGCCCATGATACAGATCATCTTGTGCTTCAGGTAGTTCAGCAACATGTCGTGTTGGAGAGGGAGTGTTTCTTGCATAGTGTGCTGTGGGAAGTTGTAAGCACATTGCGAAATGGAATACGGCCAATTTAAGGTGAAAGGGAGACACCGTGTTTTCCATATGATACTGTGTCATGCTCATTATGCTATAAATATTTTTATATGCTTCAAGTAGAATTAACTGAGATATTAAGACCACCGCTTGCTGTATTAAAAAAAAAGCATGCGCTGAAATGCAGAGAAATAACACAAAACATAATAATAATAATAATAATAATAACATGACATACTTCAACAGGTTTATAAAGCTTCATATAGAAGTCCAACAGAATAAAATAGTACCCACCACATTTGTATCAGTTAGGTATGGAATACTACAATGAGTAGCAACATTTTGTACAGCAGGAAAGTGTAAACTTTATTGTAATTAGACATTTCTGATTTACAGCTCGAAATGTGTTCATTGGCACAGTAAGTTATCGATTACACTGCTGATTGTTTAAGGCGCATCCGGCCCTCTCATTGCCTAAGAATCCACGTTTGGGTAACTGAAAGCAACAAATAGACATTTGCAACGCTGTCTTTATATAAAATAGAAAAGACATGAGGTTAATTGAATACAGGTTTGAATAAAAACATCACAGTTTGTTTTGTCTAAAAAACATGTGCTGACATAAAAAAGAGATTAAGACATTGGAGCATGTTGAGCATTGGGGTCTCCATAAGACATTATTTGTTGATTAGATATCCTGAGAACCCTGTAGTTACAGTAAACCTGTAAAGAAACTGTTCACACAAGATCACAGTCTTGCACCGACCAAAATCTCAGATGATTCTTATACCTCAAGTTCAGCTGAAGTTTCATGTAAATTATGATTTATTAAATTAGTGAACAAATTAATGCTAACTGATTACATTATGTCCCTCTGATGATGCTTTTATCAAACAAACAAAAAACTTACTAGTATCACAGTTTACAGGTTGGTGATACAAAAGCCAAAGCCAAAACAAACCCCAGCATCTCCTAATAAGGATAACAGGCTCAATAATTAATGAATGATCAATACTTGCACATTCTTCATTTTAATTTACTATAATAAAGAGTTGTAGACTTGTAGTTAAGGAACCAGCCTTTCAACCTGAAGGTCCTCGGTTCGATTCCCAGTCCCACCAAGTACTATGGCTGAAGTGCAGTTACACCCCTGGCACCGGTTACAGGGCTGCCCACTGCTCCGGGCACGTGTGCTCACTTCCCTCAGTGTGTGTGATTTTTATTTATTTATTTTTATTTTTTGATGATTAGCAATAATAACTTAATCTCAAACCTGCAATTTAATTAGCCTTATTCCTTATCATAATTTAAGGCCAACAGAATGAAGGTTAATGAAGAAAAATGTGCTCTGATGGTAATATTGTCAGTTTAGTCAAATCTTTTCTATCATATATTACTTCACAAGAGGACAATTTTCTAAATCACATAGATAATCAAAACTATCAATAAGACATGAAATTTATTAAAAGACGATGGTAAACTGTGTCTTTAATTATTTCTGAAACATGTGGTTTTAACTGTATTGTAGAGTAAGACTGTAAACTACGGAGATGTTGAACCATATCATTGCATAGAAAGTAGTAAAGTGGTTTGGCAGCAGTGAGCCAAATCTGAGCACAATTGTTACTATGTTCACGACACCCCATTCATGCGTCTCAACTAGTAAATGCTCATGGGATCACATTTCACTAAGACGATCAATTTGAGGTAACAGTTAAATCAGCCAGCGGCGTCTGAGTGAAAAGCGTGCTCTGTTGATTTGCGAGTCAGCCCGAGGCTCCGTCAGGACAGAATCATCCTCAGCAAAAGCTCTATTTTTTTCACTGACTGTTTGGTCTTTTAAACAAAAAATCTTGTGTGAATTTAAGTGAATAAAGCATTTGATATGTTATTCAGTTTTGCAGGCTGTAAGCAAATCAACTGTTGAAGCTAAAATGATCAAGTGTAAACCGCAGCTCTTAGGAAACGAAAAAAGAAAAATGTAGAAAACTGCACAAATGAACAAAACGACTGAGAACTGGATTTAAAAACAGAGATCATATAAATAATTTTCATGTTTAAAGTGCAAATAGAAAACAATATTGTACACAATCTCAAGAATGTGCCTTGAGAGACAGAAATGGTCTTTGTGGAAAGTGCAATTCAAGATCAGCACAAGTGAAAAAGTCACAAATAGAAAATCAGCCTTGTGATAGTCAGTCGGTGTGGCCTCAGGAGGTCTTACGTATAAATACAGGCACCTCTCTGAGATCAACATGGTAACCCTGAAGCAGCGTCCCTCCATCAAACACTTTAGCATTGTTGGTGTCTTGCCATTGAAAGTCACTTTCTGGCAGGTAAATGTCTCTCTGCGAGGCTCCTTTTTCTGTCACTGGTGCAACAAGGACCTGCATCATGTCTTACAATGAAATTTGGCAAAATAGAGCACAACAAACAAACAAGCTCAAGTTCAGGTTATTTTATTTATATGGTGCATTATCTTAATCAGTGTTCTAAGCCTTTGGTTCACCTGAAACCGGTTAATGTCAGCATTAAAATGAATCCTTTAGATGAAAATATGCAGGTTAAACCGATTGACCAATGTGGATCACTGCTGATAATAAAAAAGTGCAAGCTCACCTCGTCTCCTATGAGAAACTCGTCATCAATAGTGAATGTAGCCGGATCGTTGGGACTGATCCACCAGAGGGGTCGGTAAATAGGATTTCCACTGACTTGCCATTCTTCTGCATATTTCTCAATTAAAGGCACTACAAATTCCTGGTGCTTAGCTATATAGGCTCTGGTTAGGTTAAGAACCTGTAGAAAATGGAGGAACCAAGAAATTTTTTATTGGGTAAAATATTGAGATAAACAAATAGAGAGACAGCGACAGCGTGCAATATTAAGACACATTAAGGCACAAATGCTGGATTTTGAAAACACTGTATGTATGTAAAATATCAACACAATGTATTATTGTTGGTCACCAAAATGTTCAAACTGGCCTCCAATAACCAGAATGATCTCCTTTTCCATTTTAAATGGAAACTGGTCATGCATATTTTTGAATTGTGGCTTGACACTTTCCAAATGTACTTCTGTTGTGGTGGGTTTCAAACATTCTTTGAGGGTCACATCCTTAGGCTAGCATCCCACCCTGCCTCTGGTAACGGAAACAAAGTAAAACCACATTCATAAAAAATGTATTTCGAGGCAGAGGAGAGGTTTCGTGCGATGAATTTTGAATGACTGCCTGAGTTCAATCTAATTTCAAATTGAGAAAACAGGCTTGTGGTTTTCATTCGTGTTCTATTTCTATTCAGTCTCGATATGGTCATTGATTTAACAGTCTCTAATGGGTGTTGGACGCACATATATGCAACTCACACAATGGCTCATCAAACAAAGAAGAGTGGAAAAGGCTACAGGACTGAACTGGACTAGAACTTCTATGTATTAGGACTTCAATAATTTTTACTGATAAACTACAAAATGCTACACATGGGATTTCAGATAGATTCCAACGTAGTACACTTAGAAAACACAAAGCAATGTTTTGTTTCTTAAACTGGAGCTTGTTAGTTGCTGCTGCAAATTCATTATGCTTAAATTTCCTGTCATTCTTGAGTTTTGCAGTAACTGTCATTATGGTCAAAACTCAGGGCCACAAATCTGAAATGAACGTTAATTCAAACCATATGCACCCTTAACCACAGGTAATGTTGGGGAAAGGCCAAGCAATTATTTCCCTGAATGCAAGAAAAACAGTCATCTGCAGGATCTTCCTCATCTGTCCGAAACTTGAACTATACTCCACAGGCTAAATACAGCACTACCTGTGGGCAGATACACTCACCGGAGTGGGGCAGATATTTTTCTAAGCCATAAGGAGATGGCGTTCTCACAGTCCCACGCAGCAAGGGTAAATATTGTATTCCAACTTGAGGCATTGGGGTTGAGGATTGGGGAAAGTCATTGTGGCTGCTTTTTGTATAATTGTAAGTATAAAATTAAAAGTGCTTAGTCATGATTTTAACACTAAACGTGGACAATGTTATGTCATTTACTTGTATTATTATTTTTGTTTTGCTGTATAAAATGTTGGGCAGCACGTCCGCCTCCCAGCGCTGGGGATCCAAGTTTGAATCCTGATCTGGGTGGAGTTTTCATGTTCTCCCTGGACTCCTTGGGTTTCCTCAAGGTTCTCCGGCTTCCTTTCACAGTCCATAAACATGGATTCAAGGTAAATTTGCAGCTAAAAATTTCCCCTATATATTGTGTTAGCGTGTGCACAGTGATAGTTTGGCGCCCTGTATTGGGTGTCTCTACCCAGTGCCCGATACGCTCCCCTGGATGGGCATGGAGAACCCCTCCGTGACCCTGGTATAGGATTGAGCGGAGAATGATGGATGAATGGATAAAATGTTACATAAATCCGTATTTGTAAATCCTGTGTCTGCACAGCGGAATTATTTTTAAAGAGATCTATTAATGTAATTTTGCTAATTATATCAGAAATATAATATAATATGTAGCCTCAAAAAGCTACATATTTACCATGTCCACACAACTCTGAATTACAGAGGATGATTCAGATGACACACACACACACACACACACTGTAACTAGCTGATTGGATCTCAATCTTGTGTATGTTTTTTCCATTTGCTTTTTGTTCATTGTGTTTCTTTAACTAAGTAACCAACTGTAGAGAAGACAGTCTGCCTTTATTAGCTAACATGCACATGTTCGAGTGTAATTCTGATACAGGGTTAAAATGCTTGTCTTGACAAAGATCGTTTTCATTTTTTAAGGATGATTGTAGGCATAGCCTTAAGGAGGAAAGGGTTACAGTGAAGCTAACTAATCATGGATGTAAATTTTTGTATACTGATACAGAGCTTGTAAAAATGTGTCAGCTGTGCTGGTGCCACATGGCTGCATTGATGACATCAACTCACCGTCTCTTCTATTGAAGCCCAAGGAGGTGTTTGGAAACTAAGAACTGGAAGAAAAGTCACAATTTCCAGCCAGCGAATAAAGAGTTCATCATCTGTAATCATCTCACTGGAAAGCGAGCCTCCTGTGTCACACAGTATGGAGCAGATAAACCAAACTGAACATCCCTTTATTTCAAAGCCTAGTCATCATGTTAACCAGATTATTCTGTTTTATTCCCAATAGAACCAACATAAGATCTGATTAACTACAATAGTAGAATAAAATATAATAACATTTATATATTAAGTTGTAGGATGCAATCCAGACATATTTAAAAGATGTGTATTACCTACTGCATCAGGAATGAAGAAATTATAGCCCAGGAGGCTGTAATGCAGCAGGGATGGAATGATGCCTTTGAGGCCAGAGTAGGTCCAGTCAGACTGCAGCTCAGTCATACGGATGAACAATGGCATATGACTAGACCTAGATTCAGAGAAACAGAAACAGGCTGACGCTCATAACTATAACCAGCGGCTGCTATCTTCCACATGTGATTGATAAAAGTTTGAAATGTTTCACATTAATAATAAAATAACTCATTTTTTCAGTTAATGATTTTTAAAAGTTCAGAATCATGGCACATACCTTGTCCCTGCACTCACAATGGCATTGCCCTCTATGCTCTGAGCCAGGTGTGTCATTTGTGTAATGTATGCATCCCCTGTGAGAGTAGGGGGAGGTCGCAGTGCTTGCTCTTCGAACGGGTTTCCCTCTCCTCCCTCCAGTATGACATACTCCATGCCCAGACGACTGTGTAAGCTGCTCACTCTGTCTAGGAACCAGTTGCTGGCTTCTGGGTTGGTGATGTTTAGCTTGAAACAATACATCCCTCTCCATTGCATTAATAAGGGAACCTGAGAGGAAAGAAAACAAAAGTAGGCAAAAACAGAGAACAGATACAGAATGTGCAGGTTGCTTATTTGGTTTGTGTCTGTATGCTGAACAAATTCATGCAGGGCAGGTGGAGTTATACCAATCGAGCCTGTGGGCCAGAGGGCAGACTGAGCCAGTAATCCTGAAATCCATCCTGAATGGAGGTCTGAAACTGCCGCGAGTCCACCGTTAAATATGGGGTCAAGGTTACGGAAATGTTCAGAAGCTTCACGAAAGGGAGGTCCCGGATCTGTCTCTTAGATGTCCTTCTCCTGCCACCGTGGAAGTCATGGTCCTGCAGTCCAAAAAAGAGTTACCTTGTTGTTACCTTACCAATGGATTAGCACCTGAAACGTTCACACCTTGATGTGCATGGGAACCCCCCCCCCAATTAGTTACTATTAAGGGGAAATTAGTTTCTCCAATTTATCTTCCAAATCGAACCCAGGACCTTCTTGCTGTTAGGCAGTGGTGCTAACCGCTGCACCAGCTTAAGGTGTATATTAACAGATATTCACCAAAAAACATTTATGTATGTAGTTCAGGTGAGTGTAATATTACAAGATAGCATTATCTAAATTAACAGTTTAATCCACACAGCTTGTTTCAAAAGCAGCATTGATGATTCAAGAGAAAATGTAATCTAAGTAATATTAAATGGATTTCATTTGATTTTATTTTTACAGCTGCAGGAAAATATATGTATAAGCGAATTTATTCCAGGTCAAGCTGGTGGTTCTGATTATAACCTAGGACCTAGGTAAGTTAAGAATAATAAAAAAAAACTTGAAAATGTAGACATCACAAATTCTTCAAATCTTGTAAAATGGCTATATGAAGAAAGTATTTCCTCTGTAAAAGATTTTTACAGTCTGGTCTTCTCTATACTGGAGTCTTTGCATTCCCATGATATCTGCTGGGAACAAATGATATGGCAATAAATCTGAAATATAAACACAGCTATGGTAAATAATTTCTCCCTGCAACAAAGGCAAATGGACAAATCTACAAAGTTATGACAATGTCAGCCTTATCTGATTTACTTGTCAGAGTAATTTTGGTCAAAGTTACAGTAAGTCTAATTACAGTAACAGGAGGTCTGTATATTACCTGATAAGGCTTTGAAGTAATTCAGACACAGAGAACATTATCTTCCTGGGAGCCAGCTTTCAGCTCCTTCCCCTTCATTCTCTGTCAACTTATCACCTCTAATCTTTGGGAAAGATTCAGCAGCGTAAGCTGGCAGACAGTCTTTTCGAGTAAATGCCTGTTTCTTTTTATATTATCTGTTTACTTTGGTGTGAAAAATCACATTTTATCACAGAGGTTAGTGAAAGGCACCTTTATATGTCATCCAGGGTTTGATCTCAGGTTCTTTATCAAGGTAATATATAGGTAATATATAGTGACTACACATCGCTCTCCACAGAGCTGATCCACACTGGAAAACTCCAAAGTCTTTTCTCCTACTAACATTCCCGTGAACCTGAGAAGCATCTGTCTATCTCTAGGGAACCCGTTCTGCACCCCACTGTTTTACTGCAGCTGCATCATTGTTTAACAAGTCTTTTTAAGTTTAAGTGAAATGACGTGACGTCATTTTTTAAAATTTGTGTTTCTGTCAGATGAGTCCACTAAGAGCAAACATGACAATCAAATAACTCTCTGCTCTGGCCATGTTTACTAACTACATGTTTCGCCTACATGTTGATTGGTTACTTCTTCTCTTACTATCTTATTATTAACTTTACAGCCTGAGTGAGAGGATTCTCTGAAAAACAAAAGAACCACCCACCATGTTGGAGAGGAGAGAGGTGGAATGTTCATCCAGGCTGATAACCCCTTCCCCTAAGTGGTGCCTCTTCAACCGGTTTGAAAAAGTTCTCAGCTCTCTTTCAATCTTTCCTCCAGAGTCAACATTGACTGGAGCTTTCCACAAAGGTGACCTACAAATACAAACACATAAGTACATAAGTTGTTTCTTAGCAAATGAAAACAAATGTCATTAAATGGTTTATACAGTTTATACCGTAACACATTCATGTTGGGAAGTTCTCGATTGGCTGTTGAGAGCTGCTGTATTGAATCCTGATGCACATTTTTGATGTTCTGTCCAACACAGACATTGTACTGTAGCGGCATCCTCTCCATACCGGGCGCGGTTTGAAGACAGAATTGCTGCCTGCTGTCCAAGCCGACATGAAGTGGAATATGTGGAGCCACAAGAACTGCAACACCTGCAAAAAGACCACGAACAGGTCACAAGAGCATTGCAGGTCAGACACACCTACAACAATTTAATATCTCCAATTCGCGTCACACACATTTTTTACAAAATGTCCCAAATTTTTTAGAAATGGCAGTGTAGCTGCACACGTTTATATAATATGCTTTTATATACAATCTTATATAATATAATATAAAGATATTTGTGCAGACATGGTAATATATTTGTATACTCATATTTAAGTTAAAATTACGTCGGCAATTACGTTTGCTTTTAAGCAAATGTGCAGTCTTCTTTTGAGCAAGAAATTTGTATAGTACAATCTGCCGCTGACTTAACTTGATACACCTAACACTGATCTAAAGAAGGAGAATGTTAAGGAAAGGCCACCTCATGTCTACCTCTAACCATTTGGGTGTCATAGCTCTGCACCCATGTAAAATGATGAGATTATAAGAAGGAGATAATGGTGTCCACAGATGTAGCTGCCCTCTCTGGAATTCCCGTTGCCTCTCAGATTTCCCCACCGTGTCAGTATACCCCCAGTGAATGCACACACACACACACACACACACACACACACACACACACACACACACACACATAAATTTACCCTAGTAATCAACAGGACATTTTCCTATATTTCACTGCAAATAAAGAACCTAAAAGGTTTTTACACTGTTTTGATTTATACAGTATTGCACTGTACAACTTCTAGAAACACACACACACACACACCCTGCTGTTAACCTCACACTTAACATAATACTCTGTGAAAATACTCTGTGCTAGACTCCTGGTTTATCTAGTGTCCTCCATACTCTCCTGCCCTCAAAGCAAGATTTATAATATCTGTATTTTTTTTTTTTTGTTTTGACACCTTCATTCACATCAAGCTCAAAGCTTCAATAATTTAATACATCTTCAAAATATTTTTGAGCACAAATGAGTGCAAAACTTGAAACAATATATTTTTGGATTAATAAACATTCAAATCAGAAACATTCCAACACACACAAAGGGGGGACACCCAATATTTTTACACAATTAATTATTTTGTATTAAAGTAAAACTTTTGTATTGGAAGCTTAAATAATAACAATTGGACCTCTGGCTTTACAGATCTGAAGACACAATACAGTCAGAGTAACTAGGATTAAAGGGTCAACTAAAGATCCTCACTGTGCCAACTATGAACTGTCGGGTTATGAGTCCAGGGCCGTATTATTTTTGAATTAAATGTACTATGGTGGTCAACTTTAGGATCATGTTCACAAAAAGAGTAATTCCTAGAATAAAAGATTACCCCTGGCTAATCTCCAAATGTGTCACAGCTAAAGAATAATCTCTGACACTAAGTGATGAACATGAATACACAGAGATAAGCAAGGTTTTAAAGCCTCAAATATCTGCAGAGGTTGCCAGATGCTTTTTATGGCAAACTCAATTTCATAGATTTTAGAATAAAAAAGTGGGAAGAAGATCAAGTGAAAATAACAAGGGTTGAACAATATGTGTGTGAGGTTGTGTAGACCTGTACCCCGTTCTATTTTTGGTATCAATTTCATACTGAGACTACAAACTTTTTCCAAGTATGAGCCTTCAAAGCCTTGGGGCCCCTTTTTGAGGTGCGTGTAACAGAAGAATTTGCAGAGGAGGGAATCAATAACTGTCATTTGCTAAAATTTAGAAGACTTTTAGTCTGAGTTACGACCAAGACGAGTTCTTAAGTGAACAGACAATTATTTTTAGAACAATTTTCTACAGTAAATACTACCAGCTTTCCTGAAATATTTTCCACTGGGTCTTTAAAGGAAAGATAAATACCAAATGGCATTTAACTTTTCCTTTCTCTTAAAAACCTAGTCAACATGAAACTACAGACACACACATAATTACTAATTAATACAATTATAAACGATATAAATCAGCCAGTGACTTTTTACTAGTTTAACTGCTATATGTGGCAGTACAGCTGCTCAAGCAAAAAAAGTGCATTAAGGTTGGAATTAAATAATTTATTTGCTTGTCCTGCGCCATGTGAGGTCAGAAATCCTCTAAAGGATGTAAAGACGAGACAGCGAATTAAAGGAAACAGTACGGGCAGACATCCTGCTGCCTGCCACATGGGTTCTGCTTCCATACCTGCCATCTTCAGACAATTATTTTTGAGTCATTGCACACCCGGGAGTGCTAGAAGTGTGATTTGTGGAGGTTAAATATGCAAGGAAGCTTTTGAGGTTTTAAAGAGCTGAATGAACTGGGAAAATATAACCTGGTGATGCAGTTCATCATAAAATTTGTGAAAGAGCATAAACTAAAAATGAAATCCTCTTTTAAATAATTTAAATAATTATCTATATATTATAGTAGAAAATACAGAACATACAACTTGCGCTCAGCTTGGTCTCACGTCTTCAACTAAGAAAATGCTAAAAACAAACCTTTTACTTTAGTTTGATTAGTTAATGCCAACACTTTGCGCTTGTGTAGCTGATATGTGTTACAGCTAATAATTGTAGTTTCATGTAAGTAACTACAGCAGACAGCTGCAATTGTGGTTTCCATCCAACCGGCACTCTCGTGGTAGTAACATGAGAAAACTGCAAACATGTTCTGGTTACACTATCAAACAGCTATGTCTTATGTAGGTGAAATATTGAAATATTTCCCATAACTAGTTGTACAAATGAAATTTTATCATCAGCCACTAAGCTGGGATGTTAATGGTGATTTAAACTGAGTTGGACATTCTACTAAGGATATTTAACTCTAACACAGAACAGTCAGCTACAAAACTAAAACTGAAGCCATCTGCAGAAATCTGTCCCTGGACTTGAGCCATAAAGGATTAGTTGATCTAAAAACCCATTCCAAGGTAAGATAACCTGATTCTTTCCCATAAACTTGGTGGTTTAGGGACAGGTGCACGACAGAGTGAACTCTGCACACCATCACTGATACATCATAACAGTGATAACCAGCGTTATTTACCTCATTCTCTGCTTAACCGCTTTGATAAATTAAGGAAACTTTGAGGAATGCCAAACAATCTCATTTAAGAAAGGCTTCTTTGTGAACTACACAGAAAAGGAAAAATGAAAATGAGATAATCATGTTAAACGGAAAACAAGAAGGTTATTCTGGCAGCAAAACTAAATTGACCCAAGTTGAATATAAATCAATGAAATGGAATATTTAAAAGATTATCATTATCATTACTTTCATAAGGTGAGTTGTTTATATATTGCTATATACATATTTATATACTTATATAAGTCTAGTAATTCAATTATTTGTTGCAAGAATCAAATACAGTATAGATTCTAATAAAAGACAAGCCTTGAAATTAAAAACAATATTTTCTCTCTACATCTTTTCTAAATCATTTTGTTTAATCATCTCAACTCCTGATTCTTTTGAGGATATTAAGGTACAGTGTTGGGTTTTCATTAGAAAAATGTAAAGTTTACCAATAAGGGTAGCCCAAGAACATAGAACCATCACTTAAAAATGTGATTATGAACAACCTGGAAGCAGTAAATGCCGCAATCGCACACGAAGCAATTAATAATGCTCACATCACACCACATGCTCACACATCACTTCCACAGTCTCCGGTTATTACTACTCTTCTTAATCACTCTTTTCCATTTATAATTATAATATTTTTTGTTAACACAAGTCAGCCATGTACATAAGCTAAACATTTTCCCCTTTAAAACCGG
Organism: Corydoras maculifer; assembly: GCA_019802435.1. Taxonomy (NCBI): domain Eukaryota; kingdom Metazoa; phylum Chordata; class Actinopteri; order Siluriformes; family Callichthyidae; genus Corydoras; species Corydoras maculifer. Next base: position 126,492 of record JAFMOD010000509.1, read on the forward strand.
GGCAATTACACAGGATTTTAGAGATTTCACAAAACATATCTTCCCTTAGCAAAGTGGGATTACCATCTTACCAGCCATTAATTTTAATTCTTGCTACTGTTATATAAAGTTGGAAAGCTTGCGTTAATCACAAGAGCCTTTGTTTGGATCACATGATGCTAATTATGTCCTTTAATCCATGTTGTGTCTAATTCTACTTTGCTATGTGGAACGTGGATTATCAGTCACCTTTTAGCAAAAATTTTTCCCACAGATTGTTTATGTACTAAATAAAGACCAAACAGTTTCTACTGTAAGTACACTTAATAACAGGTGAATAGAATAGCTGTGTGTTTGTGTGTATGAGGGAGTGTTTGTTTGCATCTTTCACTTCGAGTTCAGCTGCTCAGCCATGCATGCCTTTCATAGTGGTTTACAGTCCCACGGGTGTCTACAATGTCCCTTCAATTAATAACATTAACCATTTGCAACTAGTAGCTACATATAGCATCTGTCCACCCAATCAAACTGACACCCAAAAATATACACACACAAGTAATTACAATGATTCTGGCCTTGTCATGCTTGTTTATAGCACCGAAAATCTTCCAACAGAAGTGTGCTGATTCAAAACGAACTATGAAGATGCTTTAGGTGTGGTGTAGAATGTTTATTTCACAACTATCTCATATTTTGATTTGCTGTACTTATTGTTGAATACTGATTGACATGAACATTATATGAAGCTGACACTGATGTGGAATCTGCTTATCACCTCTCACCTGATGAGCCCAGAAAGTAACGCTCTAGGACCGAACCATAGCCAGACGGGTTGTCTCTCAGATCACTGACAGTAAACGATTGCATTGAAACATCCAGGTCATTTATTGGCCATCGTGGTGTCCGTACGCTGCCCCCACCATACCACGACACGTTCACCATTGAAAAACAGTCCTGAAAAATGATGAATACAAAACACAAGTTACCAAAACACTCCGTCTCTTAACATTTAATGATACTCTCCTTTGAGCTGTGGTTTCTGTATATTTGATTGTGATAACTTAAATGAATAGTTTAATCAAGTTTATTTTGTTCTGTCTCTGGCTGTACCCTTCCTCACCAGGCACCAGCAGACTGCAAGCCGGGGCACATGATGGGGCATTACTTGCATGGGTAGAGAATCTACAAAAGCTGGGGATTACGCTCTGAAAACTATTTCGGGATTAAGTTCTCCGTGACAAAGAAAGGTCTAGAAGAGCCAGCAGTGTAGTGGGAATAGTGGAACTCTCTGTACCCCAAGGTAAACGAGTCCCGAGCAGGGAGTGGGATTTTTACATTTCAAAGTATTAAAAAACAATCCGAATTTAAATGTGCAAATGATGACTTCAAGATGACCTTTAAATCCGAAACCATTCAGCTTATAAAAATAAAAGCAGGGCTTCAAGCAAACAATGATGTAATTTGTTTTGAACACATGAGCTTTGACATGACAAAGTGGACAAAAAAATAGATAATAATATTATATAATATATATTATAATATTATAATAATATAATAATATAATTTCATTCTTAATTATTCAAATGTCCTTTGTTATAAAATACAAGAGTGATCAAATGAATTGTTCTTTTTTAACAACAAATAATTAATTGCAAATAATAATTGATTTCCAAATAGGAGATTATTTGACTTCTGTTTTCTGTTTTTAAACTTGAAAGGTCCTAGTTGCATTTGATTGATTCTTTTGAGTTCATAATCATCGCTGACAGGCTATAATGCGAGAGGTGAACGATGCAGTCGAACCTACGTGTTTGATTGTATAATTAGTAATATTATACGTGTGGCACACATCTCCATAGCAAAGCTCGTCCCTCGTCGCTGGCCTGATGTCGTGTTAATGATCTGATCAGTTGAATGTGATGTTGATTCATCAATCAGTCAGCTCATCATCCAGCTCATTACGCATGCGACTTTACCTTGAGTTCCACATGGCAGTGCACCGGGGTCCAGGTCATGCTGTAGCACTCAGTCCCCGACTCGCCCGCGGCCTCCAGCGAGATCCTGACCTCAGCCACCGAGTCCCACGTGTAGCAGAACTCGGTTTTGTTCAGCCAGCAGAGGTTCCGCACGAACGGCACGTCTGCGTCTGCGCCTCCTGCGTGCGCCACATCGATCTGCACGAGCGTCTGCTCCTCACTGAGCGTCTGCACGAACAGAGAGTGCGACCTGCGCTCCCACACCAGCCCGCTGAACGAGCCCTTCAGGATCCAGTTCTTGTTGGGTTGATCCACCACTTGCCAATAAATGATGCCTATGGTCATTACAAAGAAGACGGCCACGCCGAGGCACGCCACGGCCCCTTTCCACGTCTCGTTCATCTCCTTCAGCCCAGTGTCCCATGTTACCTCCGGGATGGGGCTCGGGTTCCTGGCTCGCCCGTGTGGCATGTCGGGATCGGACGGTTAAAGGGTTTATTCGGTCTGAAAGCGGACAGAAGTCGTTACGCGCCTCATCGTGCCATGGCTGCGAACGCGAAGAAAAGAGCGCGTCCCTTTAACGTGTGCTTGTCCTTGTTACGTATTTTGTCACTCCACGACAAGTACGTGCAAATAAGCAAAAGTTGCCTTACCGCATTTCTCTTAGCAGAATAAGTTAGATAACGTGACAACTGATTGTAGACGAGTGAGCAGCCTGAGATTTGGCAGCCGTCTCTGCGACCGGCTCCTTAGCTGCGTTATTTGCTTGTCCTGCACTTTTTGCCGTGAAGTCTGACGTAACCACAACTCACTAATCCAGAAAGGTGGACGAGAGAAGGGCGATGCCAAAAGATTCCAAACCCTCGTTTCCACTTGTTCGCTGTAGTGTGAAAGAAAAACAATCAGTTGCACGCAGCGCGGCGGTGCGCTCTCTCCAGTGCGCACTTGGGTTGCGCGTTTAGTTGCGAACGCCCTGCGCACCTTATTCCCTGCTTCCCGTCTGAAGACGCGCACTGAGAGCAGGAGCCTGTGTGATGATGGTTATTCCAGATGCGCCCGTTTTCGCTGGGATGGCATAATAACTGTAATTTCTCTCGCCACCATCCAATAAACGGTTATTATTAAAAGAGCAGTGGTCCCAACGCCTGGTAAACCCCTGTTATCGATATTGATATGAGCGAAAACATCACATTTTCAAATAAAATCAGAAAAAGAGAATTCAACTCAACCGATAACTGTTATATTAAACATATTCATTTATTTATTAAGGGAACTGAATCGACATTTCATTCATTTACTTGTAAAGGAAATTAGTTGTTATTAGATCACACGGTTTTAATCATGTTTTTGTACCATATTTTATTTTTAAAAGGAGATCTGAGATTCATGATCAGTGCATGTAAAACGGCTAAAAATAGTCCACACTCAAGAAAATACTAAGTAACAAGTGTGCATTAAAGGCAAAAGTCAAGTTCAATGTACAGACTGCGGTGCTTGAGCCATAGCCAGTAATCAGGTGTCAATTTACAAGGCAACTATATGACTCCATTGAGCAGAGGCAACTATAAATAAAAGTTTGACTGATTGCTGACATGCCTTGCTTTCCATAAACTATAAAAAAAAGTGTAAAAACAGTGAGATATGACTTAAACATAATTCACTTATTTACAGATACCTTATATCCTGTTCATTGTAAATGGTGTGTTTTTAAAACAGCTAAATTGAACCAACTCAATTAATCATTAAATTAATTTATTCATTTAATCATTAAATCATGAATATGATTAATTAAATAAACATTAAACAAAAAATAGAAATACATAGAAAAACCTGCTGACCCACAGGAACAGAATACAATGGATGTCATTCACCAGATTAGTAGGTATAGCCTTGGCCACTGCGTATATGAAATCCATGTGTAATGATGTATAGACCACCATAAGTTTCACAGTTGCAGATCATTTTCTCGTGCATTCATGTAAAATGATATCATAATCATGGCAGTATGAAAATGTGAATAGCACAAACCTACTTTAAAAATATAAAATGCCATTTGACAAAAGTAATAAAACCAAGGCTCTTTACAAGCAAAAATATTCCTTTCAGCTGAAGAGGTTTTCCATCTTCCCGTCTGGATCTTCAATTTACAATTTCCCCTTCCTTTTGGACATTTAATACAGGGCTAGGCGGGAAAGTTTCCATAGGTTTTTTTCTGGATGTTCAGCTGGAGTCTTTGCCATGCATTTGGCCAAATAAAAAGGGAAAGGTGGATTCACAAACGGTTTTATTGTGTTTGCTTATTAATATTTTTATTATTATTAATTACTTCACACCGCATGACCGATTAAAAAAATTGCAATATATTGTGGTTGTGCGTCTATAATAATTTAATTTATTAAAAGATATGCAACAGGACCAGAGGTACCTTATTAATCTGACATTACCTTTAATTGCATTAAGAGACAGATTCAGTAACAAACAAACTGCTTGGTCAAATCTATAAATGGAAGCGTTGCAGAGCAGTGTGAGACCAGACCTTTGGCTGAAGGTTGAGTGGAGTCAAGTTGCATGTGGGCATCTTCTCTTTGCTCACCCTTTGGAAAACATTGGCAACTCATCAGGGTGCTCATTCTGATTCCAGAAAGGGAAGCTGGGCCAACTATTGCCTGGCAATCTGAGAACAGTGGCACTTCATAACTGTCCAACATTTTGTCAGACAAAGTTCATTGATAATAACCGAGTGTGCAGACTGGAGGACAATGAGTTTGCTTCCAGTATTACAAAAACATAAAAACAAGACAATTGTAATTGGGGAAGGAAATATTTAGCATGAAACCCACAATTTTTATGGTGCATGGTTTTGGGAACTTTCACCTAAAACTGCCTCTTATTACAATAATAATAAATAGTATGATGTCACATAAAAACCAATTTAAACCAACGTCTTTAAAACCAATTTCATCAAGTTTAATTTTTTTTTTAAGTTTGAACTTTTAAAGTCATAATTATTATGTTTTTTAGTTGCTTGCTCATTCAGTAGCATAACTAGTCATGCCACAAACATGTATTCCCTGAAGGTCACAGCATCATGCAAAACATAAAAATACCACATACAGTTTAATCACCAGGGTTAGATTCATAGAAAATATTCACACTAATGATTGGTGTAAGAAAAAATTAAAAAATTAGACAAATGTCATGTTGCAGAAAAATATTTTGGTAAAAAGTGTGTGCAGACTAAAGAACAGTAAGAAAACTAAGTTTTAAAAACTGATTTTTAAGCATGGGGTATCACTGGGGGCAGCAAGCATGGGATATAATGGCTGTCACTGGGGGCAGCAACAATACTCAATAGTTAGCCCTGAGGGACAGTATAAATTAAATCTGGGCATTTTACAGCCCCAGCTCCACAGCTGGCTTTTTGTCTGTCACTGCCTGGTCTGAATAAGGTTAATAAGAAGGCAAATATCAAGTATAAATATGTGCATAGAATAGGAATTTACAGTTTATTTGTAATATATGCACACATATGTAAAGTAAAAAAAGAATTATATATAAAAGCAATGCAGATGGCAGATGAACTTTGCACATGTGTGTATTGTATACAATCAGTATATCATCATGCCCACCAGAATAGTCCTGGTTGCTTATGTGGTCCCTTTGTCTTGTCATTTCAAGCACTGTCATCAGAAGTTAATAAATCAGAAAAGCAGTTAGTGTTATTAATGTGATGTGGAAACGTCGTGCAGCTAAATTAGTTCAGCCATAAAGCAGCTTATTAACACAAAGACGATCACAGAATAGGATCACTTCCAGAGAACCTTGTGATACAAGTCTCATACATTCATTATCTTCCGCTTTATCCTCTATTAGGGTTGGGGGGGGGGTCCCCCTCGGGCGCTGGGCAGATACACCCAGGACAGGGTGCCAATCTATCACTGGGCACACACTTATTCACACAGACACACTCTATAGGGCAATTTGGAGAACTCAATTGACTTGATCCATGTTTTTGGATTGTGGGAGGAAACCGGAGAACCCGGAGGAAACCCACGCGGACACGGGGAGAACATGGAAACTCCACCCAGATGGGGATTCGAATCGGGAATCCCTAGTGCTGAGAGGAGAACATGCTAAACCACTAAGCCACCGTGCCGCCCGTGATTGAAGTCTGATCTACGAAATGAAAAGCGCTGTAACAAACACCATTTAACAGGGTTACAGTTTATAATCCTGCTGAATGAAACAGAGGTGTTAATAAGGTCACTGATGTGGATTTGGAGTCAGGAGGAGAGGAGAGGACAGCTCGCTCATTTATGGCTGTGTATTTTGGTGTGGCAGATCTGCTCAGGCAGTTTGTGTACGAGTTTAGTCTCAGGCTGCGAAAGGAATTCTGTTCATTTAGACATCTTAAACTGAAGTCTGGCATGGGATCATTTCAGGAGACATTTCTAGCCGCCGTTACACTCGATTAAATGCTGCTTTAGATGTGTCACTGAGTCCAGTGAGTGCTGCTGCATGTGTAAGCAAGGTTTCCCTCTGCTGTCAAAAACTGATTTTCAACCAGGAGCCATGTATACAGTATACACATAATTCTTATATACATTTAATATATATATATATATATTCATTCATTATCGTGCTAATGTGCTAACCACCATATATATATATATATATAGGCGGCACGGTGGCTTAGTGATTAGCACGTTTGCCTCTCAGCACTAGGAATTCCTGGTTCGAATCCCCATCTGGGTGGAGTTTCCATGTTCTCCCCGTGTCTGCGTGAGTTTCCTCCGGGTTCTCCGGTTTCCTCCCACAGTCCAAGAACATGGATCAAGTCAATTGCCCCATATAGAGAGTGTGTATGTATGCGTGTCTGTGTGAGTGAGTGTGTGCCCAGTGATAGATTGGCGTCCTGTCCTGGGTGTTTCTGCCCAGCGCCCGAAACGTTCTCCCCTGGACGTGCGAGGGGAACCCCCCGCGACCCTAATATATATATATCCTCACTGAGGATAGGCTCCAGGTTCAAATCCCGATCTGGGTGGATTTCCTCCGACACTAGCAGACGAATCAGAGGAAGATAATAAATGAATCAATACTAAACATGAATTTCATGTTCTGCTGCAGAATATATTAAAAATTAGGAAAAGTAGGTGACAGCAAAAAATTTTCATGAATTTTTTTTTACAAAAAGAAAATGAGTCACTTACTATTTTCCTATACTTATTTCATCTGTTGATCTTCTTTTGGTGACACAACATAAAATATATTCTTAAATATTATAGTTTGATATAATATGTCCAGGACTTTTATTTAAAGACTTTTATTTTGAATATCAGGGGCACTTCCTGTGGACGTTGGGGACCTGGTTGAGGACCTTCAGCACGTTTGTTGTGGCGGACAGCTTTCGGCTCATGTCGCAGTTCTGATTTCATCTTTAAACATTTAAACATTTAAACATTAAAGATGTCCAGACGGCTGCTGTAAGTCGGATTTCATATTCCGTCTTTTTATTTCATAGCAGTAGCCACAGATTTGTAAATGCGCAGTAATACACTGAGCAGGACGTTTTCACTGCGAATTCTGTTCGTTTTCATGAATATTGTCATCAGAGAGAATAAAGTAAATAGTTTAGAATGAAAACAGACGTGGCAGCGATGTGCAGATCAAAGCAATCCGCTTTAAAAGATGCGCATCGAGAATGTACTACATTACCCAGAATTCTCAGAACGCGCAGCCAATCAGAGAAACCGTTTCATCCACCGGGCGATTAATTCATTCATTCATTCATTCATTATCTCCCGCTTTATCCTCTATTAGGGTCGTGGTGGGGTTTCCCATGCCCATCCAGGGGAGAACGTCTCGGGCGCTGGGCAGATAGACCCAGGACAGGGCGCCAATCCATCGCTGGGCACACACTCACTCACACAGACACACTCTATAGGGGGCAATTTTTGAGAATTCAATTAACTTGATCCATGTTTTTGGACTGTGGGAGGAAACCGGAGAACCAGGAGGAAACCCACGCAGACACGGGGAGAGCGATTAATTAATTAATTAATTCCGAAATGGTCTGCGTTTTCTTTAAAATCTTTGTTAACATGTGAAAGTTGACCTGATAAATGAAGCAGGCTTTATTGTTTATATTAAAGCCAATATCACAAACAGCAACTGAGAATTAAACCCAATTTATAAAATTCATTCATTCATCCATTATCTGCCGCTTAATCCTCTACTAGGGTCGTCGTGCACCATATGGAGCAATTTGCAGCATTCAATTTACCTTTTTGGACTGTGGCAGGAAACCGGAGAACCCACAAGTAGGGCAAGGTAGCTCAGTGGTTAAGGTGTGGGGCTGTCAATCTGAAGGTTGGGGTTTCGAATCCCACTGAAGTTACCAGTGTGGGTCCTTGAGCAAGGCCCTTAATCCTCATTGCTCCAGGGATGTTGTGATTAACCCTGTGCTCACCTTGTAAGTCGCTTTGGATAAAAGCGTCCAATAAATGACCAAATGTAATGTAAATGTAACCCAAAGGAAACCCCTGAGGACACGGGGAGAACATGGAAACATGGAAACCCAGATCAGGATTAGAACCTGGATCCCCTGCGCTCAGAGGCGGACGGATAATTGTAATAATATGTTTCATGTTATTGGCATTTCCAGGATTAAAAGTCTGACTCTTTTTCATAAACCTTCATTTAACAAAAGCCTGACAGGTCGTTTGGTCTCCGTGATCAGCAGTATGTCTGACAGAAAATACTTTATGAAGGCTTTACTTATTAATTAATTAATTCATTCATTCATTCATTATCTCCCGCTTTATCCTCTATTAGGGTCACGGTGGGGTTTCTTATGCCCATCCAGAGGAGAAAGTCTCGGGCGCCGGGCAGATCCAGGACAGGGCGCCAATCCATCGCTGTGCACACACTCACTCTCATACACACTCTATATGGGGCAATTTGGAGAACTCAATTGACTTGATCCATGTTTTTGGACTGTGGGAGGAAACCGGAGAACCCGGAGGAAACCCACGCGGACACGGGAAGAACATGGAAACTCCACCCAGATTGGGATTTGAACCGGGAATCCCTAGTGCTGTGAGGAGAACATGCTAACCACTAAGCCACCGTGCCGCCTAATTAATTAATTATTATATTAATTATCATTTATTATCGCTGAATAAAACAAATGATCTGATAAGAGATCCATTATTTAAACATTTTATTGTATTTTGTTTTGCTTTCCGTTTTTTTCTTATGCCACAAAAAGTAATGTACTGCTCGGTATTGCATGAAATTAGTATTGTATGGTTTTAATTTTTCACTGAAATGTGTCTTTAAAAAAATCAGAACGTACAATTTCTTTTTAAGTTCAACCCCTTTTCCTCGAATCCACACTCCATGTTCATGTCTCATGTGTCTGTCTGTTTTGCAGTTATCCTATTTACCAGCTGGGTAACCCTCAACTACGGATCTTTCGACCCACGTTTAACATGACTCTTGTGAGACCTGGGAAACCACAGCCGCCTGACACGGTGCAGTTCCGCGTTTCCATGGAGTAAGAACTTTTTATTATTATCATTTTTTTGGCTGAATTTACCGGATTGAAATATAAAGACAGTTAAATGTTCAGCACTTGGGTGAACCAGCCAGTCTTGGCATGTGGGTTTATGTGATTTCAATTTTCACCACTAGGTGATAGTCAGGTATCAGTAAGCTGAAGGGCCCGCATCTGGTTTTACTCATAGGAATAAAATACGTGGTTAAAAGTGTTGACTGTTCAGTATAAAATCAAATTCAACATATTTATTGGTGCTTTTTTTTTTTCAAATTGGTTGATGTCGACAGGGCAGATAAATATCTTGGTTTTTAAAACAGCTAACACCCTAATCCCTTCAGACCTGAGAATTATCACTCACACAATGCTTTCCCGTCCTAACAGAGATGTACCAGTGTCCTGAACATGTTTACTTGGTTGTTTTTGGGGAAAACAAAAGAACTGAGATTTAAATGTGAACATGTGTCAGGTCTCTGTGAGTGTCTGTAGTGGTCCTGCCCTTCAAGTCTATCACAAGCTATTAGGAGGATTGACAAGGTAGCTGCTCTAGGAAGTGACTTGTCATTCAGTCATGTTTACATCTCGCCGACCTTCCAAGACAACAAAGCAAAGTCTGCTGATGACGTTTGTTCTCCAACAGTTGCGTCCAAGCATTTGTTATTTTGGCGCAGCGATGTAATATGAAACAGGCAGTCAAAGAATAAATGAGGGTTCTAATGGTAGAGCTCACATGCAAAGAGGACAAAGTCTGCTTTGTTTTCAGTTAAACCTGAGGGCGTACATCATACTCATTATCCTGTTGGTAAGCGTTTCAAAGTGCACAAGTTCATAATCATCCTATGTGTTAGCGCTCATTTAAGTCTTAAGGAGCTTTTTTCCCCCCCTTTTCTTTACCTGGCAGGATTTCAGCGTTTTGTTCTCACAGTCCTTTGTGATTCAGAGTCTGTTCCGCACTGGGCGTCCTGCTCACCTGGTGCCATCGGTGCCATCTTCCTGGCAACTGAGCTCTAATGCAGAGGAACTTAAATGTGCCACAAAAAAAAAAAAGAATTATAAATAAATAAAGTGCGCAGAATTGGTTTTCAGTGCCGGCTGTCCTCATGCAATACAAGGGGAAGAAGTAAAAACAATGTTTTCAAAACACCGTAACCCCCTCTCTTATCTCTTTTCTGACCACAGACTTCCTTGCCATTTTATCATGCTGGCTTTATCTGCCTTTTAGACTATAGGCTGTTACGACAGTTCTGAAGCCATTGATCTCAGTGTTTTGTTCTCCGCCTGCACTCTAGTTTTTTCCTCCTGTAAACACATTCAGCATATTGTTTTACTGAATGTTGTTTAAATGAAGTGAAGCACCGTATTAGTTGTATACCTTTTTTATTCGATTCTAGAAAGTCTGCCATTCATTGCGCAGTCGGCGGCCTCTTTGATGAATTGACTACTAAAAGGACTTTAAAAGAGCAGGATGTAAGCATGTGTGTGCCTGTAAGAGAGAGGGAAGGATGAGCCGTGTTCAGGGCTGAGCGTCTGTGTTGTTTTGAATACCTTTTATGTGTGAAGGGTGGGGTGCTTTTGAATGATTTTTGAACAGGAGGGATGATCGAGCAGCACGGCGCGGGGCTGCCCTATGCAAGCTGGGCAGATGTGTTGCTTCTAATGGTGATGACAGGCCTCCTTGAAGAGGGTCCTAGTGTGTCTGTTATCACATGAAGCAGTGCTCCTCTCAGCATGCGTGATGTACCCGATGAACCCGGCGAGAACCCATGTTAGAGTCGCACACATCACACTGAACCTGCCATGCTTCATTTCTCCTGCTGTCCTGTATGGTCTGCGGTCTGCGAAGCATAGCAACAAAGCAAGTAGTAATGGCCCCCATGTTGGAGTGCTCCCTATACGCTTTAAGGATGCCTGCTATCACCTAGAGTTTCTCAGAAATCAGCCGAGTTCCTTTCTTAGAAGCCTATCAGAATGAGGGATGACAGATCCCACTGTCAGGAAAACACCCATGCCATGTAAAGTGTGGTCAGCTTAGGTTCAGGCTTTGTGGTGGAGTGGTACCGATGGTTCTAGGCAAGGGTTTTAAATGTATCCCTAACCTCTAATCAGTGCCGTTTTTTTCCACTCAAATGACTCAGAAAACGTTTTGTCTTGATTACCATTCACTCGCTGCCTGCGGAGTATTTTGCTTTCTAGGAATCGGCTCTCACTCAGACTTACTCACACACGCACACGCAGACGCACTCGCATGCGCACACATACTCCTCGTCTCGGTCGCTACTGCATTCCACACACTTCCTCACACCCTGAAAGTGATTGAGATAAACACTCCAGGCGCTACATTATTTAAGAAGGTTGATGCATAGCTTGCAGTTTCTTCAGTGATCTTGTGCAGGCAGCCCAGCTCTCATCTCCATATTTTATGGAATTGCAAATAACACGTCTTTTTGCATATTTTAGTAAACAGACAATATTTAGTGACTGAAATTTGTTATTTTTAGGGGAAAATACTTAAAATTGTCATCGTATTTAATAAGTAAAGTTTAAATTTATACTGTTTCTGATGATACAAATTAAAACACAGTACTTGTCATTTAAATTGATTTTCAACCTCATGTCTAATGTCTGATATCAACTGTATAGTAATTAACTGTAGTGACACTGGTTTGTTTTTTTTGCAAACTGTCGGAACATCTTAATTTGGTGCTTGCTGTTTGGTCCACCTTTGAACGAGTCATATTTTCTTTTGTACTTTATTCTAGACGTCTAGCACTTAAACACAAAACATGGTGTGTGTAGAACAATGGTGCCATTTGTTTTTATCCCTTTTTCAGCTTCTGAGAAGCTGAATTAGTCGGCGCGAGTGTGGTAATCTTAGAACCATTTAACTCTGGTGTCATTCAGAAGGAATGTCACTCAGAAGTGTGCTTATTTGTTGGCTTTCTGAAAAATAAGAGAGGGATTTTTCAGAAAGCCAACAAATACCAGTTTCAGCGAGCAGTGTGTATAGACCTTTCAGAATGAACCGTATCATTGGGGTATTAGGGGGAATGCCAATATAGTGATTTGTTGACGTCACGGATGTTTAAACTGGCTGGGCAGTGGCAGCTCAGATGTTCAGACACTGCATTACTGATCGGTTTTTGGGTTTAGTGTCTCAGGACAAGTAATCTGCTCCAAGTTCCCTGTCTCCTGGGTTGGGTGATTATATGGAATAAAATGAAACTTTTGATTATGACTAATGTTTGATGATCTAAAAAAAAAATGGTTCTTTCATTGCTGCATTAGTACAATAAATCAGCAAGCATGCAGTACCTCTCTCATTCACTATTTATACTGCTGCTGGATCATTTCAACTTTATCATTAATAACTATATTGCTGGTAACCATAGACTATCTAACTATCTGTTCTACTTCATCTTCTGCTAATGTCTATGTGCTGTGTTATTATTTTTATGTTTTTATAGTATTAGTATAGGGCGCCATTGTAACATAGTAGGCAGCACGTCTGCCGCTCAGCGATGATTCAGATTCAGTGTCCACATGGATTTCCTCCAGGTTCCTCCCACAGTCCAAAAAACATGGATTCAAGGTAAATTGGATGTCTTAAAATTGCCCCGATATAGTCTGTGTGTATGCATCATCCAAATCTTTTACGTAAAGTGTTCTCACATTTTATTAGCTGGCAATTTTATGTCGGGAAAAAAATTAGCTATGTATTTTGAAAATTACGCAAAAGACCAAAAATTTACCAGACAAGAGAAATGAACATGGACCTCCTTGATGCAAACCTGTGAACTTCAGATCCAACATTATCAGGTATTTTAAAAGAACTTCTTCAACATTTAATAGTGATTTTAAGCACTACCGGTTCGGTATGTACCGCGGTGGCACTGTGGTGGCGCATGGTGGTGGTGATGGGTTTTTTTTTCTCTCATTTGTAATTAACAGTGTCAATTTTTCTTTCTTTTTTCGCTTCATCACTTAAAACTGACAACTTCCTACAACCACATTGAAGAATGACCAAATTTGATGTGAAGAATTACCTGGAGAGGATTTACAACGTGCCAGTTGCTGTGGTGCGAACAAGGATTCAGTACTGTGAGTAGAATCCTGTTTATTCTCTTCAACACATGCGTCAGGACCTCCATCTCTGTATGTAGTTTGAACCTTATTAACCTAAATGGTATAACCTAAGTGAACCACTCAACACTTTCCCATAACACAACAGTAGGCTCTTTTTGCAGAAACATTTTTCCTGCGCATTTTATGAGGTTGTGTGTAAAACTGTTCTCTGACTTTATTAGCGTTATTCTGTGTGTTTGACAGAAATATCGGTATCATACTGCAAAGAAAAACACCAAAGTCAAACAAGTTCAGTTCAGGTTCTGCTGTCAGCAGCCTCTGCAGTAAATCAATGAGTCCCTCTTCCATTGAGTGGCGAGGCATTTCAGACATTTGTAGCATTTGACCTCCCACATAGTCCCTGGTATGTGTTGATAAGGCTAGAACCCACTGCTGTTACAGGAAATCAGAAAAGAAAGCAAAATGTCTTGTGGTTGTTTGCACAATTTAGCAATTGAAACATAACCCTAATATTTCAACTATTTGTGGGTTTTATTTTGTTCAGAAAAAAAAGAAAGAATGATCTTTATATCACCAAAAAAACATGTCCCCTCTAGAGATGAGACAATTAATCTGTTTTGCAATTAATCACAATTAAACACATTACAATTAATGAATTGTTAGAGCATCTCAACTTTGTCATGACAACATACAGAAAACAAATCTGTATAATGCAGGGAACCGGAACTTTAAACCAAGAGGCTCCACTCGCACGGAACAAAAATAACGTTCCACATCCGTTAACTTTGTTCAGCAAATGTCCTGCATTGTCTTTTTTTGACATCAAAATGTTCTTTTGTCTTTACATTGAAATTAATAACAAACATAAACCGTGCATCCTTGCTCTGATTTCTGGCACTTTTTTTTTGTAAAGTTAATTGTTGTATAATTGTAATAATCGTATAATTAAGATTATTTTTTCGACAATAATCATACCACCAAAATCTGTAATGGTCTCGTCCCAGTCCCCTCACAGCAGTGGGTAAGAATAAAAGAGAGCATCAGAAGCCCCCCCCCCCCAACCACCACTTAATTCCCCCCTTAATCTGGGCATTGGGTGTCCTACGATGCCCTGTTTAAAATCAGGAACTATTTTAGGTGTAGGGGTTTCCGACTGGCTTTTCTAAATATAAAAGTTTTAAATGACCAACAAATGATGCTTATTACAGGCTTTATCATCCTTGAAAATTGCACCAGGCCTGATTTGCTGATTACTAGAGGGAATCACTTTTATGAGCAAGCACCCTGTTGGGCTATAGCCATTGGGAGTCCCATTTCTCTAGAGCAGCTCTTTGTGCAAATGTAATGGGGAGCCATGAAACAAGCAGGCAGCATTTTTACGAGTGCCACATAAAACACAGAAACACTGAAGCAGCAGTTAAAATAAAGCAAACACACATCGAAAAAAAAAAAAAAGCCTAAGTGATCGATCCCTTTGTGCGTCAGAGCAGGTATCCCTGTCTGCGTCATGGGTTCCACTCCATTGGCGGCGTAAAGTTTGTGTGAGCAAGCTGAAACGTTCGGCTCGTGCCCCAGCACTCAAGAGTTCTATTCTTCCCTTCCTGAGTGTGATGGGGTATTTTGGAATCGGTTACCATGGCTTCTTCTTTGTCCGTGGATTTGTAGTGTTATAGTAGCCAAACCACAACCCCAATACAAGCAAAATATATAGTTTTTTAAAGGGTATAGCATGTGGGCAAGGATGGGGGGAGGGGGGGGTGCGTAAAGACATGAGCGTTCATATCCACATGAACAAATGCGCGTGTTCTCATCTACGGGAAGAAAGTCCTTTTTTAGAGTCTGGCAGCCTTCTTTTACTCAAATCAGGCATCGCGCAATGAGGCTCCTCACGTGGGGTAGATCTAATCCAATAGGCTTTCACTTTGCATTGATGGTATATAAAGCATTATGAAACTCACCCTGTAAACCTTACGGGTTGTTCTTAAATGAACATGATGTCAGCATCTTATTTATTTAATTATGGTTATGTTATTTAATGTATTATTTTTCTGAATGTAAAGATTCCAGTCTTTTAATGGCTAAATTGTTCAGGCCTTTATGATGACATCATGCCCATCTGGAGAAAGGTTAACATGCTTTTCATAGTCAACAAGACAGAAGCCATGGGCTTCTTTACAGGCAGAGACCTCCCCTTTTCTTCCTCTGAAGGAGCTCATTGTGTAACTAGTACCTTTATTATTCAGAAAGCCGTAAGAAGTATTGCTCGTGCAAAAATGTTCGCCCAAGCAAATAAAATAATTCTAACCACAAAATCAAACGTCTTTATTTTTAATTAAAGGTAAATACACTGATGAATTTGTGGGCAAACATAAACTTAGGCTCTGTAGTTTCAGGTAATTGGGCACTAATTAGCTCATTTGTATTGCTGTTCATGTTTGGATGAACCGGGTGAGCAAAACATGACTGATGTTCCTGTTGATTTTTAGGTTCGAACAAGAAAAGGAACCACTTAAACCAGCGTGTGAAGAAGCCAGATTACAAGGTTGCATATGTTCAGTTGGTGAGTTTGATTCCATTAAGAGCAGCAGAAAGCAATGCTCCATACCTGTTATTTTACATGTTTAAATTTGGGTGTTCTCCCTGTGTCAGCATGGCTTCTCCTGGGAGGTTTACCACCCCCATTTTTTTAATTACCAAAACATGATAATTTATGATACTAAATCATACCTTTTTGGTATTAATGTGTGTTTCTCTAGTTTTTGTGCTTTGAAGTTGCATGTTCTATTTCTTCTCATATTTAAATATGACAAGAAAACTCAGCTTTATTAAAAGAGTGTAAGAATTTAGGCTTTATAAATCATTCTGTAATTAGGTCTAAATCTGTGCGGATGCTGTTGGTACAGCACCAGTATGTCACTTGTAATCTGTTATTGTGTTCGTTCCTGTTTAATGGCTTTATATTCAGAAAAATATTCAAAACTTAATGCCCCAGGAGAAGCTGTTACGTGAAGCTCAGTTGTGCGTCCATGGCACTATTTTATTTAATTGTGGTTTAGAATTTATGTCTATTTTTATGGCTTGTTACAACTTATGTTATTTTGGAAACGCCAGAGGTGCAGGTAGTCTTTAATGTGAAAAACCTCACCTTATTGTGGCCTACTCCTAGCATCCCGCTGCTGTTTGTTTGGTTTCCCGCACACTTGGCTCTCTACTTCTAAGAGAGACAAGCCAGATTCTCACTTGGGCTGAAAAGGCCAAGAGGTCGTCTTTGGTTACATGCCAGGCCTAATGCAGGAAGCATAGTATAAAGTTCCAGGTAAAGTATGGTTATTATCGCTGGCAGCTGAGCTTTGTTTCAGAGGGCACCAAAACTTTAATGTTGGTCTTGGACTAGAGACAGTGCCAGCTGCTGGGTTCACACCTGCACTTTGGGGTGAATCCTGGGCCATGGGCCTAGTGTTTAAAGTATGCCGTGTTGAAAGACGTAAAATATCTTCATCTGATCCGATCATTAAAGCCCTGTCTTTTTATGTGACTGTTCATACTGAGCACAAATCTAAGGATAAATAAATAATTGAAGTTGTTAAAACATTGCTGTTTGTAATCGGATAAGCACATATTAATATTTCAAAGATTACCGTCCTCATGAAAAGCTGAGTCACTTCCCTTATACTCAGTTTCAGGTTGCCTGTGTTACCACCCATATGCTTTAGGTTTGTTTTTGTTTTTTTAACTCCCACCACTTTTTTTAATGTGATATTTGTTGACATCGTTGCACCATTTAGTCCTGCACAGGTTTATTGCAGAACCATTGTGTTTTGTATTCTATGGTCATTTAATTGAAAATGAAATGTAAAAAGCTGCAGTTTCACTAAATTTTTGGCTTGTTTGGGGGGCCTGGTGGGTCTCTGAAGCGGAAAAAAGACCTGTGGACGAAAAAACCCTCCTTTCCTTTCAGTGGTGGGTAAAAAACAAGATTGTTCCTAATTGACACCACATGTTGGAGAGTGTTCTGTGGTCTGATACCCACAGTGGTTTTTCCCATTCAAGCCCTCCTCACACACTCCTCACCCACTCACCAACTCACAATAAGTACTCCAGCTTTTGCAGGAAAGTCCCCCCTCCATATTTCTTTTTGTTTTATAAACAGAATTTTTGTAAATGACTGGCCTTCATTTTTTTATTCCTCGACGAGCACTCCAAACAGACAGTTGGATGTTAGAGGGAGGTAAACGGGGCTGACTGATAAAATTTGGGAGATGAATGAAAGTTCCTGCCCGTGGCAAATCTCTGTGCTAAGTGAAATCTTTAGTTAAGTCAGCAAATCAACGTTGTTTTACCTGGAATCGCTGTTTTTATTTATTTTATGACCAATACGTTTTGTGTTTGACTTTAAAGCATTTACGTTACAGGATATGATTTTAATTCACACAGTTCAAATAGAAAAAGGTGAGAAGCTTCCACTATGTTTTTGGAAGCTTTGTTTTATTAGTGTCCTCATATAGATGAGATTTCTTGGGTACAAGAACAACTCAACTGGACTAGTAAAAAAGTTGCATTTATAATCTGCGAATACAAGAATAACGCTTTCCTCTTATAAGCGTCATGGCACAACACTTTCGTGGTTATAGAATTATTTCAGGAACATGATGCCAAGTTTGCTTTGTTTCCATGGCTTGCACATTCTTTAAAGCTAACCCCTATGGAGTGTCTTTAAAACGCAGTCTTGCTGAGAATAATCATTCCACATGGTACAGGAGTTTTGCACTGTACTACAAAAGTAACTGATCTTGAAATAGCAGTTTGTGTTCTGTACGTACAGCATGAGAGGATATTTACTGTATGTAATTACTGTTAAATTGAGTATTATTGGATATTGAATAGGGGCCTGTGGTTAAGGGACAGCCTTGTGATCTGAAGGTCCCTAGTTTGTTCCCAGTCCCACCAAGTACAATGGATCAAGTGCCCTTGGCCAAGGCACCTAACCCCAATTATTCCCTGTGTTCAGGGCTGCTCACCGCTCTGCTTTACTGAGTGTGTATATATCACTTTATCAGTTTATTAAAGTTGCTTTCAGTTCCTAGTGATTGAATTTTGATTCCGCACGAATGTCCATGACTTTTTTTTATTTTTTTTATTTTTTATTTATTGATTTATTTTTTTGGACAGTTGAATTGGTTTCTGACTCTTTTGAACTGACAATCCGAACCAGTTGTTTATTTTTGGCAGGGTACAATGACTACAAATGCAAGTCACTTTTGGTTTGCTGAAAAAATGTAGCAGGAGTCACCAGATTGGATCAGGTCCTGCTTATTTTCCTCGGTTTATCTTAAAGTATGCTTAAATTCTGTGAGGAACTTGAATGGGTTCTATATTAAACTGGCTCACTGCGTGGTCGTCATGTAGCCTAACCATAATGCTAACTTCTAAAAGACTTTGTTAAATATCTGTGGTCATGAATAATGTTTCAAATACTTTTATGAATCAGAAGTTGGCAGTTGTCTTGTATTACTTTTGATGCAGTTTTATTGCATTAGCAAACCAGATGACTGGATGTGATTGTGTGATCACACAGAAGGATATTCCTGGAATTCCGCTGCATCCCTCTGATCTGTTCACAGTAACACACAATTTCTTGCGGCTTTTTGCCGTTTTAAACTTATGTAAACATATGGGGTAAATGGTTTACGTCTGATCAGCCTAAAAATCCGTTTTTAGTTCAAGTGCCCTCCCCCTCTTTAAAAATACCTTCTAATTAATATGTTTGTGTATTGTTGCTGTGAATATTTTGTCATGTATTACAAATTCCTCATTAAGTTTGAAGGCAGAGGAAGCACTTTAAATGTGTCTCACTTTGCCAAGACTCTGTGAAGCTGTCAACTGAACGGAGTAGTTTCCAAACCCATTTTTTTTCTCTCTAAAGCAAGCCATTTTGCAAATGACCTCATTCCACATGAAGATAACACCAGGACACGATGATGCTCAGAAAGCCCTGCTTTTCGGTAATGTTTCAGAGGCCAGCAGAACTGTTCATCTTCATTTCAAACATTTCCTCAAATATTGGAAACTTGTGCGTGCTAGTTTTTGGCATCACAATTCAGCTGTTGTTTCTGCTGCTAATTGTTGGTTGTTTGTTAGAGATCTTGTTGCCCAGTCTCCAGATCCTTGCGTGTTTATTGGGGGAGTGTTTCTGTCTGGCTCAGCTGGTAACCAGGCTACCTTTTCAGATCAGATCACGATGTTCTACCTAGTTTTGGAGCATAGTCAGCTCAATTATCAACAAACAAAACCCTGTGAAACTCAATCTGGATCAGGCACCCATTTTTCTATTCAAATACTCCTTTTTCCTTTTTTCTTTTTTTTTCTTCCTTAAAGTGACCCCCTTTGCCCACAAGCAAATTAACACCCTTTCAGTGCTCAGGGCAGAAAGCCTGTTTGTGTAAAGCTCTTGATCTTGTTCTGATAAACACTAGATGGCAACGTTCGGCTTCACGAATTTGCTCGATGTTGGACCCCTGGACCTTGGTGATCGAGGTCGTTTCTGCGGGTACAGTAAGCCTGAGATTTTCAAGTCCACGAGGGCCCGGAGAAGGGGTGTTGTGTCCAGCTCCAACCAAACAGCAGGAAAACTCCCCCTCTATTCCGCTCCACAGCTGGCTTCCGGTTGAATGCTGGATCTGAAAACTCTAATAAGAATCGCTGAATCAGTAGATTCTTTCCAAGTGGAAGTTCTGACATCTCGATGGAATTCTGTTATTTTGAACAATCAGGATAACGCCTAATCTCTGTCCACTCACTGTGTTATAGTATTCGTGTGCTTGTCTTCAAAACTTCACTGTAAATCAGACTCCACCCTTCCTCCTCATAGAATCCCATATTTAGTAATGACAAGTTACATTTGAAGTAGAAATTCTGAATGGTGAAGTAAGAGGACGTTTTTAACCACATCACTAATTACAGCTTGAGATGATACTGAAGATGGCAGGAGAGCGTGGCAATAATAAAGAACATGGGGAGCAAGGTCTCCCGGCATCCTGTTTAAAGTCAGCTTACACATGCAGGTCTCCAGCAGAGAACCAATGTAGACCACTTCTGTAAGAGTCAGCAAGCTTGAGGAAGGACACCTACCCCCAACCTTTATGCCTCATTCACACTCCAAACCCTGGTATTAGGTTATTTGCAGGTGACGTCACGTTACTGCTTCGCTGAGGCGCGAACTGCAGATGGAGTACTGGAAGTGATTTTGTACATCAGAGAGGTGCTATCACAAGGTCGAAAACTGCCCGAGGTTTGTGTTGTTTACGGTTGTTCAAATCGATCAAACCAGGAAAACATGAGGAGCTTTTAATGAGTACTAAAGTTGGTCATAATAACGAGGAAATGTTTTACAGCTACAGTAAACACACTTCCAAACAGCAACAAAGTCAATGTGTTCACGGCACAAACAAGCAATTTCTTACAATACCCATATGCAATGCCGCGAACACTTTAATTGAGTTTAATTAATTACACAAAGAAATTTAAAAGATAAAAATGCCTATTAAACCCTGGCTGTATGCTGCCATGCTGTTTATGTCTGGTTTTGCATAATCCAAATATTAAGTGATTTCAGGTAAACCACATGTGTATTCATCATAAAATTAATTGTCTCAGAGGTTGCACTTTCTTTTCCTTCCCTCATGACCGTATGTTGCCATCTAAACAATTCCTCTGTCTATTCCTAGGAGGTTCTTGTCTATTTGAGCAGGTCACTGTCGTTACCACAGCATGGCTTTGTAGGCAGTGAGCGCGTGTGATTGACTGCCCTGCCTGCAGTCCAGATCTGTCTGCTATTGAAAGTGTAAGGCACATGCTGAAAAGGAGAATCAGACAACAGTGGTCACAGACCGTCGAGCTGCTCAGGGTTTGTTTACAGCAAGAATGGACACAATTTCCAACTGCAACAATTATCTTTAATCCTAAATGGCGTGAAAGCATAATTAAAAAAACAGGATGCTTCTGACCCGATGCAGTGCAGACAACACTTTCTAAATTTTATTTCATTTTTTTTTTAAATGAAGTTAAACACTTGAAAAATCTTTTCTTTATTTTTTGTCTGTTACTTTAAGGATAAAGTGAATTAACAAATAACAGTTTGTAAAGTTTAGGTTTTTTTTTTTCTGTTCCAGCTTTTCTGACAGAAATAGTGTCAGTATTGATTTCAAGTTTATCAAGTTTGAACATGAAGATGGTCATTTTTAAGCTGTGTTACAATTATTATACACATTACTGTAGATATCTGGACCCCCCCCCCCCATGTATTAATGAGCTTTAAATTTAACTGATTAACACTTGAATCAGTCTATTATATATATATATATTTTTTTTTATATCATCCTGTTTTCTTTTCATGTTTCACGTACATTTACACAACCCAGGCATTACTCAATTACACCAGCTCTACATAAAATGTTTTATTAAGTTTATTGTATTTCCTCTAGGGGGGATTAACATATAAGCCTTGAATTAAACTAATACATAGAATTTATATTAATACTATACCGTTAAAGTATTTATGTGGAAGGCATTAAAAAGACCTTGGACAACATGCATTTAGAATTTCCTTGCAAACGTTCAGTTGTAATTTATTTGATCAGACGTGATCTTCCTGGTGGTCATTGCTGTATTAAATGGGTCCCTTATCGTTGAGCATCAACCCAGCATCGTCGTCATCATCTTCTAAATAAGTTCCCAAGATACAGGCCCTTTTGCTCATTTTTTTTTAGAATGGCTGATTCTTTTTCGGTGCTGGAAATGGAGGGGGGGGGGTCCAGACGTCATGCTTGTTGCTGGAATTTTAACGCAGTCGAGTTTATCTTTGGATGCTGTTGACAGGGTCCAATATCCAGGTGATCTAAAAATTAACAGCGACTTAGACAAGTCCCAACAAGTAGAAAGGTCTTGCTGTTGTCAGGCAGGATATTGTGTAATGAATAGCTTGGTGACTTAAATAAATGACATGCCTGATTTTAGATGCACTGCTGGAAGTAGCTACTGCCACTCCTTCTTTATAACAGACTTTTATTTATTTTATTTTTTTAGTCTTCTGGTATTCTTTCCAAATGAAGGTCTATAACAACTGGGGGGGTGGTATAGGGAGCAGTCTTAATCACAGTGGAAACATGCTCCTGTTTTGCAGCAATGGGTGAAATGTCTGGCTTAAAGCTGGCCACACTAAGGAAACATAATACGTTTTGTTTCATTTTTCCGTAGCTTTACTTTTCCTTGGCATTGAGGTTTCATTAGAGCATGGTTATGGGAACAAAGATTCAAAACGTTGCTCTTATTGAGGCCTTCATCTTGGCATAGGTTCTGCCAACCATGAGTCATCTTCTTAACTGCTGTGGGCAGTTGGTTTTGACAGCTGGGTCACTCGACTCATGTTTAAAGGAAGTACATTTTATACAAACACTGGCCCTCCACTGTAAGATGGGGAAGGCCCCGGGGTTGATGGGCGGACAGACATGCTTGACATGGGCCCAGGGGGTGTAATATGGGGCCAGATCCCCTTTCCAGAGGTCTGTACAGTAGTGCCATTGGGTCCATGCTGTTTTTCATCGTAGGAAAAACTGCTCTGATTTATTGATACAGAGCCCCTTGTTTTTAGACTCAGGACTTTCCTTTTCTTTTTTTCATAAAGTAATGAATGCTTAAAGTGGGGGAAAGATTTCCAGTGCAGATTTGCCATGTGCATTAAGTCCAGCTCTGTTTATAGAATTAACTGTTAATATTTTGTCTTATTTTTAGTGCTCAAGTTCTCCATTTCAGCAGCAATGAATGGAATCTTAAAATACTGGTGAAATAGAAAGAAAACACATTTTACTATTATTAATAATTTTTCCTTCATGAGTAGTTTTACGTTGTTTTAATGTGTACTCATTTATTTTTATCTGCACTTGGCTTTAGTGAATCGTAGTCACCAGGTTTCACGTTTTATACCTTCTTTTCAACATATGGATGCTTGCCATAGACAAGAATTCCAACAGGTTGTTGAGTATTTGGCTGAACAACAAAGGTCTGCTGGCTGTGAGACCTGAATGCCAATTCACACACTTTCTCCAAATAAGGAGCAGGGGAAAATCTGTAAAGATTGGATTTAATAATGTGGCCAGTAAACATATTCTGTCCAAAAACATAGTAATGCAGCTGCACCTCGTGCACTCATACCAGCACAACACATGTGATTGTCAGTGTTTCATTCATCACAAATAAATCAAAACCATGGCTTCTGCTCCCAACTGTAGAGAGCCTCACCAGCTCACAGCCCCAAACTGAGCAGACCCCAGTCCACGTTGACCAGATGCCCCATTCCAGACTGACTCATCTGCACCTGCTGAGGGAGCAACCCCCACCACTTTCATACCGTCATCACAATACCAAATAGTGAATACCAAAACAACATGCCTCAAACTAGAACATGCTCATATACACAGGACGGATTCAAAACCTAATATTATCTAAAGATTTTGCATTGTACAGCACAACCCAAAAGTTTGGACATCCCCTTTTTGCTTCACTTATTCTCCTTGTCCTCAGTTCCACTTTCCTCAAGGAGGGACTATGTAGATCTACAATTCCATCTGCAGTCCATCTGTTTGTGGACTACAGTACTACATACATACTGACTGCATACTGTGTACAGCCCCTGTTTTCTAATGCTCAGGATCCCAATAGTAGCACCACAGAGCTGTATTATTTGGTCGGTGCCTTATACTTACTATCACTACATTCACTACAGCAGCACTGCTGCACTTAAACCCCCTCACCACATCAGTCTCACAATCCACCACCCAAATGATACCTGTTCTGTGATGCTCCTGACCAATAGAGAAAAGAGAACCAAGCTGAGAATTTAAAGTCAACTATTTACAAGTTTAAGAATGAATCGTCTTCTTGAACCTTTTCTCCGACCACTTTTCAGCATGATGTCTCAGGGCTCAGATTTATGAGGTAGTTGTGGTTCCTATCAGTTGACAGTCCAGACGTTGAACCCAGAGGAAGTAATCGTGTGGCCCACCCAGTGAGGCTGGTCGAATGAGCAATTTACAAGCGTGTTCCTGTACTTCCTGCTTTTCTCTTCAGTAATGAACTTGTTTATAGACTTCCAACACGATACAATCCTGAATCATATGCGTAAAAATCCTTCTCCCGTGAGTTCATTGTAATGACAGAAACAGCCATCCTTGTGCGATTGTACCTTTCAGATCTTAATGTATTTTTGATGTTCGTGTGCCTCACTACATCTTTAAGCACGGACCCTTTTGAAAGCACCTGTGCATCATACAGATTCCAGCAGCATGATCACTCAGGGTCAGATCCTTATTAACCGTTAATCAGAAGATCAGCATCCATGTGTCAAGTTCAGCAGAATACGCTGACATATTTGCAGCAGCTTTATTTACATGTTTACCTACATCCAAAAGGCAGGCACCAGGTATATTGCTGACTCTGCATGGTTCCATTGTCCGTTATTAGATTCATAGCTTCAGTTTTGTACATTCTCTCTGTATCTGTGAAGGTTTTTACTGCACAATTTAATTTAACTCCATCATTAAAAATGACAGTAAGTAACTTGGACATGATAAATAGTTTGTGTCGTGTGTATCTCCTAAGTGCTACATGTGTTTAGAATGTGGAAGGACACCAAAGTACCTATGAAAACCCACTCAAGCACATGGAGGACATACAGAAACCACTTTTGTCCAAAAAAACCTTTGTCCGCTCTAACTGGGAATGAACCCTGGACTGTCTTGCTGTGAGTGCATCCATCCATTTTTGTTATAGAAAAAACAAAATCAGTGAATTGCAAGAGAATCGTCTTTTATCAAACTTTGCAAACTGATGCGGCCCACTGAAGTTCAAATGTCAATTCCTCACGTACTTTCAACACATAAACCTGAAGTAATGGAGAACGACATGCGGTTGATTTAGTCAGATGTTTTAGTACTCATGCTTGACTGCTTGGGTTCTCTGTGTTCTTCAACACATTAAATTTAAATGCTAGTACTCCATGTTCTTTTAGCACATTAAATTATAATGCCAGTGCTCTTCTGAAAGGGGCAATTACGTATAGATGCATCAGCTTTATTTAAATGTTTCTGCAGTGCATGCAAAACATTGGGCATCTAAGGTTTCAGTGTGTTCTACCGATCGAGTGGTATATTTGTAATACTCTCTAAATGTAAACAGTCTCATTTGGGAGATTTAGGAAGCATGTATGTCAAGTATCTGGAATATCCTTAAGGCGGTGTGCCCTAACTTTTGACTTGTTGTGTTTGCTTTTATGTGTCTGTTTTTAATTGTGTCCTAGATGTTTTTAGCAAATGAAATGGGGAAATGGGGCCTCCAGTGGATGTTTTTCAGATGGAGATAATACCATTTTACATTGCTTGGAGATCAAGCTATGAAAGAGTGTGTTATAAATACTAACAGTTTTGTGTGTATATATGTGTGTGTGTGTGTGTGTGTATATATATATATATATATATATATATATATATATATATATATATATACACACACACACACATATATATGTTGTGATGCTGAAAATATGGTGTTTAATCAGCTCTCATTCTGTGGGTGAGTTGTTCCAGTGTTTACACTTGGTGTCCAAACTTCTGCACCACAGGCTGGATTGTCATGCAAACAGGGTCCCTCTGCTGGTCTTGGCTCAGATGTGTTTTTCTTCAGCAGAGTTTACTACAGGTGAAACGAGCAAGCATTTTTGGCATGGGTTTTGATACTCTGCTCCCAAGGCCTGTTAATAGGTTTGTTTCTTGTTCTTTCACTTGGCTGGTCTCTGTGTTTATAGTGTGGGGTTTCACATTCCTTCATGGTTAAGTTTAAACACCACTACCAAGCTTTGGAGGCCAGCGTGTTGATATTAGGTACCCCAACTCTCCTTCATTGTGGTACTGAGAAACAAGCCAAAAGAAGAACTTGGTCCTGAAGAAATGCTGAGAGTCAAAATGCATTTGACCAAAGTGGTTCTGACTCTCAATAAACATGACTTGCAACAATCCTCTTATTTCCTCTCGTTGTAGCCACATTTCGCCTCTGGAATGATATTGCCCTGATACACAGAGAAAAGCATGTTACTGCTGTGTTTGGAATAGAAGGCCAACTCTGATGATTTGTTTATTCCAAGTACTAAATTTCTCATTGTCCCCTAGTGGGACCAGGCCATTGAGTTGTCGTGGTTGTGGTTGAGCATTAGCCTCTCACTCTCTCTATCTCTCTCACCCTGTTAAATCCTGAACAGTAAGCCAGCATGATATTTTTTTGCTTGGTCTTAAAACATTTTTCTTTAGTGAAGATGCAAATTAAAAACAGATTGTATTTGTAATTTTTATCAAATTATTATTTTTTTCAATAAAACAATAAGGTACGAGAGGGCGTGCATTGTTATAAATAAATGATGGGAAAGAGGTGTTAGGCCCGACATGAAGCAGCGTTCTGCTACGCTGTTTTATTGTCAATAATGTCATTGGTAGACTGTTCAGCCAATCAGATTTAAGGACCCAAACTTCCTGCTTCGTAAGTATATTAATTTAAATACTGTTTTTCACTATAGAAGATTGTCGCAACTTTACAGATTTCTAATCCTGAACCCACAGATAAGCTGCAGCAACAGCGGCAAGAAAAAACTCCCTTTTATTTGTTTTCAAAAGCGGCTTTGTAATGTTTTGTATATGAAGAGCATTATACCTCAAACTTACAGGCAGAGGACGGCAATTAAATGATAATTGAGCATATTCAGTTAGTTGTTTCCACAAGTTAAAGGTTAAAAAATGCTTATTTAGTGAAAGTCTGTGGAAGTCAAGATAAGATTTGGAAACAAGCAAACTTATCTCGTGCTGTAGGAAAGGAAAATCGAACCCTCACGTGACTGCTGGGAAGCTGTAGGTTAAGATGAGTCAGGAAAGGCAGCACAGAATTTCCTTCATTTTTTGCTCCGTCATTATCTTCAGAGTCTTAAGGAAAACTTGCATCAAACTTTTAATTGTTTAAAGTATGCAACAGACTATTGAGTTTTAGAAATAAAGTACTGGGGCAGATTATAATAAATTATACTACCTCAATCACCAAAGCTACATTCAGGAAAAAAAGAAACCTCAGTTTATGAAAAGACACCTCGCCAGGTGGTGGATTTATCCTGCTTTGTAGTGTTGTTGCTTCCACTGGCATTGGCAATGTTGTGAGTGGATGGAAGAAAGGATCTCACAAAATACTATCAAACCTTTTTAGCTGGATACAAAAAGCGTTTGCTTCCTGTTATCTGTTTTCTGCCAGAGGGGTGTTACAAAAGTACTGACTTTGTATGGTAACCAAATATTTGCCCATTGATTTTTTTTTCTGTTGTGAGACAGACTAACTGACTTAGTATTGGAAAAAAATAATGCAAGTTGCACGTGATGGAGTGGTTTGCGTTCTCAGCTCACAGTATTACGGTCCTGGGTTCAGTCCACGGGCAAAGCAGACAATGTCCTTTCTGTGTGGAGTTGGTTGTTCCTCCCATGTCTGCCTGGGTTTCCTCAGGGAGCTCCCACAATCAAAAGCATGCTAGTAGGTGAATAAGAGGTGCTAAATTTCCCCCACCTCTCACTGTCTGCATGAATGTGTTTGTGTGTCTGCCCTGTAATGGACTGGTGACCTGTCCTGGGGATTTCCTTGTTTTTCAGTCCTGTAAGTACTGAGAAGGGCTTCCACATCGTAATTCGGAAAAGCTAATTCAGCTTTTTTTTAAACTATAAATGCAATAGGGATGAGACAATTGCAGATGTTGATGGTCCAATTATTGTCTAAGAAATAATCAAAATTATACGATTGTGGCAATATTTACCATCACCAAAAAAAAAGTGTAATATTACAGGCACAAATCACAGTTTCTTATTTTTGTTATTTATTTAATGTAAACACGGAATTTTTTTTTTTTTAATAGACAAAAGACAACACTGGGCATTTTCTGAATGTTAACATAATACCTAAAGATATAGCAAAGTGTTACCAAAGGTTTCAAAGTACATGATGGAACTACTTTGGAGACACAAGATCCCTGTTTTTGGAACTTGTTTTATTTTATTTAGTTTATTGCAAAACAAGGGTTGTACTATGAAGGCATCATGAAATTATTTGACGGGAGATTTGTCATGCAGTACTTGGAACTTTGGGAGTGGGGTTAAACTGTAGACTAGGAGTCCAAGTTAAAACCATAGATTCATGACCGTTATCTTCTCATAAACTCTAAGGAATTTCTGCTTTCCTTACAGAGTCAGCAGCAGACGTTCCAGTTCCCAGATATCTTTCCCGAGAAGGAAATAAAACACGAAGAGGGCTCTGTGGAGGCCATGCAGGAGAAATTCATAGAGGATGAGCGACAGAGGCAGAAACCAGACCCCAGAAGAGGGGGAGTTACTGAATGGTTTGGCCTGTAAATACATGAGAAAATTCTGGTGTGATGTGTTTTGCTGTAATGCTGTTTGTAGGGACGTCAGCTGCACTTGACCTGCACACGATCAGCCGTATTTCTGCGCTGCCGTTATTAGCTGAGGGAAGTCAATTTAAAATCCACACAAAGGCTCCAGCGTTGTTTTTTGAATGAACTGTGAAACCTAATGTGTGATCAGCGTCTTCATCTGAAATGTTAAGGCTTCTGTATGCACCGGGGGGGAAATGGCACAGGTCAAACGTAGGACTTTAAGTGGAACAATCTGACCTGATCTATGTGTATGTGAATATTTCTATTAAAATCTAATGTAACACTGATGGTAGTTTGAATTACTTGAATCAAAAAAGCCATTTTTAAATATGATTCGATTTTTTTAGTGCTTTTTTAAAGTTTGATTCATGACCATGTGAACTAAATGACAACAGGAAACAGCAAAACAACAGGGTCCATCCCCCCGCAGGTCTGCAAGATGCTTAATATTGTGTGTTAAAAGAAGATTAGTGTGGAAACATTGATATCCACATGACTTATACATTGACAATTATATATTCGCAGTACAGACTGCCTGTATGAATAAATGGGGATCGTTACGATGGGCAGTTCAGATCTGATCAGGAAGTCCGAATTGACCTGAGGCTTGTAACGTGAACGTAACCCAATACTTTCAGAAGTATCATAAAGATCATTTTATTTTTCCCGGCAGCCTGTTTTCACCCCAGATGTCTTGAGTAACCCCTGTGCCAGTTCTCATACCAGAGAGACTGACCTCACCTAGCCAACCTCAGCATCACCAAGGAGAACGTCAATATTGAGGGAGATTGTCCATTGTCTTGTGCTCGGAATAAGTACCCCCTGCATTGCTATAAAGCATTTTGATTTAGGGGTTTAAAAAAACAAAACAAAAGGAAATCTGCGACAGCAGCTGGAGAATAGAGAGAAGAGTCCCGAAATCCAGATTCTTGTCCGGTGTCCTCATCGCCTCAAGAAACCCCATGTGAAAGTTGCGAAACCTTGCACAGTGTTTGCCAAGCCCCCACTTGCCTCCTGCGCATACCTAATAAAACCTGCAAGCTCACAGCAGCTCACATGCAACACTTAATTCACGTAAAATGTTCGTGTCTTTAGTGCAGTGGGTTTGTAAATGGGTACCTTTTTTTTTTTTTTTAATAATGTGGTTCTTAATGCTTTTGTCTGAAAATGGAACAGAAAGCTGAGGGTTTTAATACAATTTTGTTTTGAAACTGTGAAATATATATATATCTAAAGGTGTCTTTGTGTGTTTAGCACATTCGCCTCTCCGCACTAGAAATTCCCGGTTCGAATTCCAATCTTGGTGGAGTTTCAGAGTTTCTCCCTGTGTCCGCGTGGGTTTCCTGCGGGTTCTCTGGTGCATGCATCAGTGTCAATTGAATTCTGCAAATTACCCGATATAGAGTGTGTTTGTGTGAGTGAGTGTGTGCCCAGCGATAGATCGGCACCCTGTCCTTGGGTGTATTTGCCCAGCGCCCGTGTTTTTATGTTTTTTAACTAACGCCGCACACGGTTGTCTCAGAGGAGGGACGTCTTATCTTGTTCTAAGGGTGTCATCTCAGAATGCTATAACTAAGTGACCCATATTCTTCCACAAATTATTATAAAGACTCAATTTTCAAAAGTCATTACGACGCTTAAATTTTTTGGCAGTATGTTTCACAAAACCACGTTTATTTATTTGGATTTTGTCACAAAGTACAAAGCTGCTGCGACGTCCCTTAAGTGATGCGATTCCATCATTTTTGGCCACGAGCTGGAAAAAAAAATAGTGTGGCAACTTTTTCTGAGTGTCACTTTCCTGCAAAGGTAATTTTGGTCTGTCTCATGTGGTCCTTCAGTCATACAACTAAAGATCTGTTTATTCTAGCAGGCACAATGCCTTTTTATTGCCTAGTCAAGTATTCCTTGATACTTCTGTACTATACAAGATTACTTAAGCCTTTAATGTGTGCTGTGGTGGACCGAGTATGCTATTCTCTCTTTTTCCCTTTCTGAAGTGCTCTGCCTCCACGCTTTTCCTTTGTGAGTGAGTGGATTTGCACGTGCACGAGTCATTCTGACCATTCGGTTATAAAATGCGAATGCAGGGGGAACTAAATATTTTAAGCGGACTTTAAATTTCCCTCTGCTTCAGAACTGTGAGCATGAACTCATTTTTACTCTAAATTTGGAACTGACATGACATCACCGGCTCGGTTTAGAAAGTGAAACACAAGAAAGTAAGTGCAACCTCACGGCACATCGTTGCAGATACTGTAGTAACCCAAGCCTGCCTTGATTTGCCTCAGATACAAATCATATTGTGTTGGTATACTAACATCTCTGTCTTTGTCGTCTTAATAAGTGACTAAATGAGTCTTAATAACCGTCTATAGGCCGAGGCAGCTGTAAAGCACCTCTATTTCTTTTTAAACAGTGCTGTTTTTTTTAAATCCCCTGAAATGTCAGCATTATCCAGCTATGCAACACGGAGATGACCTATTACGTTTTCCACTGTAGCTCACCATGTTTTTTTTAAGAGAGACAAATTTACAAGAGCTATCAGAAAAGATAAACTAACCTTTTCAACAATTTGAATATATTATGGTTCGTGTCAGACTAATAGAAATCTGGCTCTGCTAACGTCTTGTGTGGTCTGGTATTTCAAGCCGTAATGGGTCTATTTCCCCCTCATAATAACAATTGTCAATTTGACTCATGAAAGCGGCTGTTTGCACTCATACTATTCGAGAGCTCTTCGAAAGAACTACTGTGTATATTAATTCAATGATATCTTTATTAAGTCAGTGGAGAGACAGCGTATGCTTAAAGTGCCGTGTGTCACCGGGACGCATAATGGGAGATGGTCAAAAGAGGGAAAAACTAGTTCATCCTATAAATAAGCGTTGAAAAGGCACTCATTTTACTACTCGCTTTCAGTGTCAGCGTTCAGTTAGAAACCAGTGGAGCCCCTGTGAAGGCAAGAGTTTTGGAAAGAAGCCATATACATTCTTGACTCCCCTAAGTTACTGTTGGTTCATCTGAGCTCAGCTAATGCACTCTGCCACCCCGTGGCTTCTCTCTTGGCCCAGTTCACAGACAGAATTGTTTTCTGGACGGCAGGAGACAGCATCTGAGTGCCCGTGCACACAGCTGTAGATTGACATTGTTATGTATTATAGAAATCTATGAAGGCTGCAGTAAACACGGCCACGTCTTTAAATCTATAAAGACGTTTACTGACAACATTTTTGTTGCAATGCAAATCATGTTTCAGTCCTGCTAATGTAAAAAAATCCTACTTGCAATGTAGAAAACTAAGGTCACATGAGTGGAGATAATTAAGACAAGATTTAGAAATTCAAAGTTTGGTTAAACTCAAAACACTGGCAATCGTGTGGAGTGCAGATCTTAACCACTAAGAGGGACTGGAATGTTTGGTCGCAAGTCATGAAGCAAGCTTACAGCTGCACAAAAATTAGCTCCAGTGTTTTACTGCATATTTGAGGAGGGTCACTGAGTGAACAGAAAACACTAATCTTCATTGATTCATGTAATCCAAGTGTCACATCACTTAAGTTCTTACCTGACTTAATGTGCTGATTATAAAGTCTACACACTGAAGAGCAGGGAGTGTATTTGAAAGTCTGTATCAACAACATCATGTGTTTAACCATACCCTTAAAAATTTATATATATATCAAATTTATATATATATATATATATTAAAAAGTACAATTCTAGGCTATTCCAAAAAAAAATCTAGAGGGTATCCAAAAGGGAAGACATTATGGTTGTAATTAAAAGGAGCATCCATCAACAGCGTCATTAAGCAAAGATGATTTGTAGTGCAGCAGATCATGACCAGTGTGAGCTTTGAGACAGCATAGTATGAAAAAAAAAAAACAGCTCCTGTAAATAATGTAACCGCACGCTTTTGGGAGTTGTTCAGAAAGCTACTGTCACAGTTCATGAATGCAATCTGAAACTATTGAGCAAAGTAAAATCCACACATTAATTAATAAAACACAGACAAGTTATTTGAGCTCATCTCAGAAGGTTGTGAGACTGTGGAAATGTGTCTGCTTGTTTAAGGGCTAAATGATTTCTTCATGCCGAGGACTGAAGAACATAATCCAACGATTTGGTGCATCAGTACCAACAGCATGGACTTTCACGTCGGTTTAGGTAAAATTCACATGAGAGGGAGAGACGGCAGCATCTTTTACTGGAAAGTCCATGATTATTTTAGTATGATAATCCCAATCCTCGCTCTGCACATTACAACAGTGTGGCTTTGTAGACATGGTGTATGCTTGATTAATCTGTCTGCATATTTGTCTCTTATTAAAAATGCATGGCGCACCACGAAAGAGAGAATCAGACAACAGCAACAACAGACTGTTAAGCACCTGAAGTCTTATATCCAGCGAGAATTTCATTTACAAATAAGCATCTTTAAGGCCAAAGTAATTTTTAAAATGTAGTGTAAAGCAAGGAGATCCAAAACAGCGGAATTCATGCTTTTGTTTAACACTCGTTTGCAGAGTGTTGCAGGCATCAAATTAAAAATTTTCTAAAATGATAGATAAATTCATTGATTTTTTTATTTATTTATGCTTTAGTTCCTTTAAGGTTCAAATTAATAAACTTATATATACCCTGCACATCTAGCCTTGTTCTTTCACTGTCGACAGGCAAACTATCCATTAGCTCATACGTAATCTACACCAGGTCTTGGTTATTAGTTGCACATTTGTGGTCCACTAACTCGCTTTCATCTCATCTCAGGTAACGTCATAGCATTCTGTTTAGTGAGCTGCATTGTTCTTTGGACAATGGATTTGTTGTAAGCCCACAGGAAAGCAATCTGCTCAGAACAAGAGAAAATATTCCTAGTGACATCTCATTATACTGCTTATTTGCAATCAACAATGCTTCCTACCTACTGGGTGGTCTTAAGCTTAAAGCAGCTCTTCAGTTAACTCATTTGCATTTTAAATAAGCAACTTTTTATAATGAACTAAGCTGGTGGCTGGGGGAGTTGTTTTTATGTGCACAAAGATTATGTTTGGAATCAAAAAAATGCCTGATGTGTTTTCTTTCATTTTACACACACGTGTGTTATGTATATGTATATGTGTGTGTTTTTGTAAATGTCTGAGAATGCTGTGGTTTGTAATTTAATGGATGTCTGATGCTTCATTAGTCTTACTCATACAGGATTCACAGGGAATGCCTTGAGCTGTGCTTCTTATTGTTTAAACATGCACACAGGCTTTCTGATCTCATCGAGACAGGACCGATCGATGATCAGAATGCTTAGATCCCTGAGGGAATGTCATCTGACGAGGTGATTGTTGAAGGGATGCTGTGCGATGTCTCTCTCGTTTCCATTTGAGTGTAGCATTTCTGCACTTACACAAACATCTCAGCCAGGCTGTCTCTCTGAACAGTGAAGACTGGTGCCTGCCTAAGAGATAAAATTGTAAATGATGTGTGACCTGAACCGTCGGCGAGCACGTAAATGCCTTTTTCTCATTGGCAGACGTACAAGGTGACAGCAAATGCCATTCCACCTCCAAAGAAGTGGGGTAAGGGGATCCAAACACCCCTATTTGATTGCTTTGGGTCTGACCTTCTGACTTCTGTCTTTCAGATGTCAGGCAGGGGGATGGGGAGGCGTAGGGGTCATGTGGGTTCCTTGGCACAGGGCCTCAACCAGATTCTGTGGATAATTTAACCTAATGTGATACAGATTATAGCTGACTCCTGCCTGCAGTGAGGCACAAACACAAAAGTGACAAAAGGCTCATAAACCCCATCATTTTATAATTATTATTTTAATACAAGGTCATCTGGGCGGAAAATATTTACATGAGGAAACGAGTGACTATGGGGGGGAGGGCATGAAAATGTGAGAGAAAGTGAGTGAGTAGAAAAAACAAAAAAGAAGAAAGAAAGGAGTGTTGTCCTCAGAGTGCTGGTGTGGTATGGTTCAGGTTATTTTGCAGTTGAAGCTAAGAAAAAAAGGGAGGCCTAGTGGTAAGCTGTGCAGCACATACCCGCAGCACTCAAATGCATCTCCCCCTGGGAGGTTTCAGGCTTCAAAATGTTTTCCTGTGACGTCGATTGTATGTTTGATTTACGCTTTGAGGGGCTAGTATTGTTCTCTTGAGGGGAGAATCTAGCACGCTTTCATTTCCTCTCCCCCAACAGCCAGCATAAAGTTGGCAAGGAGAAGTACAGGGATTGTAAAGACAGATTTTCCCTCTCTGTTAGAAACAGCTTTCTTGTGTACTCCTCTGCAGTAACTTTTCCAGCACTTTCACTGCAACTTGACGTATCGTTCTTTATAATTGGACCCTTTTGCATGTGAGCGTTTTTCAATATCCTACTCTCTCCACTGTTTGCTTTTGCGCAGACATTTCGGAACGAGAAAATCCACCTCCCCTTGTGTAGCGGGACTGTAAAGAAGTATGGGGGGTGGTATGGTAAAGCTGTTTCAAAAATCTCAACCAGGGTGAAATGTCTCGGTACTAATTGCAGACAATGGATACCGGATGGAAAATTGGTTGCAATGCAGTTGAGTCCAGGTTATGTTAGTTCAGCTGGCACTTTGTTGTGTGGGAAGCAATGCAATCCCAGTAGACAACCAGTGCCTTAAATAAGCAGTGTCTGTTGAGGTTGGAGTGAAAAGCTTATTCTTTTTCAGAACCAGCTTTTTTTTCTTCTTTTTTTATTGAAGACATTTCTCTATTAGGTCATGAAACAAGCCAGCTGTGTAGTCGTCTGTCGCTCCATACAGGTGGTCTAGTGTACCTATGAAAATGGTAATAAATTCACAACTTAAATAGTTTGGTTTTAAACCAGCACAACTGAAGAATACATATTTGAATATTGCTAATTAGTCGTCCTCAAAAGTACATTTCCTTTGGTGTCTTTCATTGGCTTGTGGTTAAGGTAACTGCTAAGGTAAGGTCCCTGGTTTGATTCCCAGTCTCACAACGTGCTATGGCTGAAGTGCCCTTAGGCAAGGCACCTAATTCCAATTGCTCCCTGGGTGCCGTGTACAGGGTTGCCCACTGCTCTGGACATGTGTGCTCACTTCACTCAGTGTGCAGTGGACATGTGTGTGTTTCACACCATGGATGGGTTAAATGTGGAGGACCAATTCCTCTGTGTGTAAGCACTTTAGCAAAATAGATCACTTTACTTTACAAAGGAAAACATGCTGTACCTCTCTTGATTTGACCAAATTACCCATTGGTGTGACTGAATGAGGCCAACGATGGGTTGGTGGTCTTATTGGGATGTTTATGTAGAAAAACCGCTGCATACCTCACCATCGTTTCTCAACCTCTTGAACACCTTGGCTTTAAGTTAAAATTGACTTGATTTTTAAATTGGCTTCTAATATGCATCACTTTTTGATGAACAGTTAAACATTGTCTGCCTCTTAAAACCAGCAGCTCTGTTTCATTTTAACTCAGGTAATGTCATCACACTCTATTTAGTGGGCGTCATTGTTCAGCGGACAAGAGATGTGTTGTTGGTCTACGGTTAAACAATCTTCTGACGTCCCATTATACTGCTTATTTAATGCATCAGTGTCCCATTACTGCTGTTGCAGACTGGACAAACTCGTGCTCTCCTGTGAGGGACTTCTAACTGGGAGGACCAAACATTGTGTACACATTAGATGAAAGAACATTACGAATCTTTAAACTGGGCCCATGCCCATCTGCCTCCTCCGCACAGTTATTGTGGAACTTCAGAGATTTGGTGGCGCAACGAGTGAAAGCCGTCATAGTGGCCTATTGTTCAGTGTTATTGTAATTGAATCCTTGGACTCCGTAACAAAATAAAGCAACAACAAAGTTAACAGTACTTCTCTGAGGAAAAGATCAAGAGATTGAAACAAACATTTTTTGCCTCCAGGGGTGTCACGAGTTTGCTGCTATGTACAAACACTGGCTTGGTTTACAGTAATTCTGTTTTTTGGAGTCCAGACAAAGGGAGCGGATTCATGCAGTCTCTGTTGTTTCACAAAGACCACACAACAACATCATAGCAACCAGAGTATTTGTTATAAAAACCTCTTTTCCCCCTAATTTTTTAGAACATCTTCCTTACAACAACAAATCCATACGAGTGCCCTGAGGTTATCAGTACCCACTAAGTCAACTCTGGCAGTGTTGATGTGAACCCTTTACTGTATTTGATTATATCGAGACTGTATGGATTTAATCTCCACAGTTCCAGACCACCAACTCTGGAAAGTTGTTCACAATAAGTAATTGCATTAGCAAGCTTTGTCGCAGTTCAGAGGCTACTCTATTTATTTTTTTCACTTTTCCTGCTGAGCGTATATAGCGTACACTGCATCAGTCAGTCAGATGATTCAGCTTTCCCTCTTGTAAGCAGACTGGACAGTACTGTTAAACCCTTTTCTGCTTTCTTTTACAAGTACATTAAGTATTTAACAAGGAAAAGTATAATGCAAAAAACCCCACTGTGTTTCCTCTACTAGTTGGTTCACACGTTTAAGGATGAAGTCATATCATATATTGCTAATTGGATTTACTTTGCTTATGTGGAGAAGAGAACAGACAAGCCTTTTTTAAAACATCCATTTGCTTCTAATGACAGGATTAAAAAACATCTCAGAGATACAGAACAGCGTTTACTTAAATGTACTTTTTACTTAAATAACTACTTTTTGAAACTAGTGTTTCATTATTATTCATGTTATTCACTATTATTCACTATTGCATCACTGAGTTCTTTTGTCCAATATGAGTCTGATAGCAAGCCGTCGAAGTTTACAGTGATGATGAAACATGCAAGCCAGCTACGACACGAACAAAAAAAACCAAATGGCCGCTTTATTCAGTCATCGTTCAACTGAATGCTGGTACAAAGGCAGTTTTGAAGCTACAGATATGAGTGTTTGCATATACGTCATTTTATTGAATGTATTATTTGGTTTTCGCCTTGAACTACAAATGCATGTTGAAATAGGAAGTGGTTCAAAAAGCATTAACCTATTTAGGAGGTGAGTTTTAAAGCATCATTTATAATTTTTATAATCCCTTTATTTCATTATTTATATTTATTACATTAATTTATTACCCCAACCCTTTTGTAAGTTAATGTCCAGTACATAATATTATGTAAATGCTACAACATATTGCATCATAAGAATGTCATGGCAAATACTGAATTAACATGAAATCAGTAATGAAATATTTTAGAATCACCACACTACTGTATACAGTGTAGAGCTGCATATTATAGAGTTCTGTAGTAATATTATTTATATAGTAATATTAGTAAAATGATCTAAGACCCAGATGATCTGGTGATGGCATCCCACTGCAGAAATTCCAGTTTAGTCCTAAAATAATCTATATGTGTGAAAAAAGAACATGATGAAGTACCAAGCTTATATATTTTTACCTCATGACAACTAAATTATGCTGTGTTTTTGAGTGGAGGGTTTTCTGAGAAAAGAGCTTAGAGTTGACATCGAGATACAAAACAGAACATGCATACTGATGGCCCTAACATAGAATCTTCAAATATTTTAGTTTGAAGTTTACAGCAAGGTACGGACTGGTGGGATCTAAGGAGGCTTCAAACCCAGAGATCGCTGCCAGCTCTGTGAGTACTCGGCTTAGCTGGAGTGCTGTTGGTCAGTCGCTATTTTCACGAGTGTTCTGTTTTACAGCTTAAAGTGAAGGTGCGATTTTTAGGACAGGGTTGTTTTGCATTATTCATAATTTATTGCATAGTCATGGTCAGAATAAGTAACATTCTTGTATGCATGGGATTTCTCTGGGTTCTCTGGTTTCCTCACAGAGTCCAAAAACCTGGATTTAAAGTGAATTGTCTGCTCCTGAACTGCCTCGGTATAGTGTGTGTGTGTAAGTAAGTGTGTGCTCAGTGATTGATTTGCGCCCTGTCCTGTCTGCCCAGCGCCCAAAACTTTCTCCCCTGAATGGGCATGGGGACCCCCCCCCCAAACCTAGTATAGGTTTAGGAAAAAGATAATGGATAGATGCTGTTAGTACACTTATTCTTTAAAAAAGAAAAAGCAGCTTTTTATTCATCATTCCGTACAGACGATCACTTACAACATGGTAAAATGAGACTATCCTCAGTACAAAACCTTTTTAAATCCTCCAGGGTCCTGGATTATCCTTTGTGGACTTTTCTTTTCAAGTCATCTTAAAATATTTTCTAAAGGCGTGATTATAGGGTTACTGGAGCACTTTGTATCTAATTGTGTCTATATTTAGGAACATTATCCCACTGAAAGTCCTAAACACAACCCAGTTGGTCAAAAGCAGTCAGCTTTGCCATTTGGCTGTTTACAGTTATGTTGTACTTAATGTTTGTGT
Source organism: Corydoras maculifer (assembly GCA_019802435.1). Classification (NCBI taxonomy): domain Eukaryota; kingdom Metazoa; phylum Chordata; class Actinopteri; order Siluriformes; family Callichthyidae; genus Corydoras; species Corydoras maculifer. Next base: position 165,996 of record JAFMOD010000509.1, read on the forward strand.
AATTTATGTAAAAAAAAAAAAAGCTATGCTTCAGTGATATTGCTATGCAACATGATATTGATAACACTGTTAAAAATAACCATTGTAGCTGCCCTTTTGTCGTAGGGTTTGGAAATGCAGTGGGTGAAGAACATTTATAGAGTGGTTACCAGGGAACATTGTTAAAAATAACATTACAAACATCACAAATGGCTTTTACATTTATTACAGGATAAATGTTTGGTTTTTTTTAGTTGTGTTTGGTGCAATATAAAATTATTCTTTTAAAAGCTTTTGGTTACAAAACAATGTGTTTTGCCATCCAGTCTGTGGAACAACTTGGTCATATCTAAGGAACTTTAAGAACCTGCTCTATTCTTACAGTGGCTCTTTCAATTGTGTGAACTAATCTTTCCACTGTTTACAGAACCAAACTTAGCTTAAACTGGATTTTATAGAGTTGTTACCAGGTCAGCCAGGCTGCTGTAGGAGAGAAAGTTCAAATGATGATTTAAGGGGAGCATTTAGAGGCCTGAGTAAAGCTGACCACTTGCTCAGAGATCTTAATCCGACCCAGAGAGCAGAAGTTTGCTGCTTTGGAGGGAAAACACATCTTTGTGCCTCTTAATGGTTACAACAGCCGCGTAAAAAGCAGTGGGCCTGTGGATGGGGAATACTTTATACCTTATACTAATACATTGGACGAAATAAGTATTTAAGATGTCAGTAATAATTATTTGAAACATATTTGAAATTCAGCTTTTTTCATGGTTTTTAGATCTGTCTTTTAAGATTCCATTTATAAAAAGTTACATTCATTAAAGTGAACTAAACAGCTTATTGAGCTTAATAATATATACACTAATGAAAAGTCAAGGAATATCTACCTTCATTTTTTAACTTTAGCTCTAAAACATGTGTTTTATAACTAATGTGGTAACTTATTGGGAATAGTTGAGTGTTTAGCTGTATAAAGGTTGTGAATTAGGAGGTGGGGGGGAGTACATCTCGATTTGCGGTAACTTTCATTAAATTTTGGATGGAACTTTAGCGCCCATAAAAATTGCTTGAAGCTTTAAAAGGTTGCTTTTTGTTCTTGCTTCTTTTGTTCTTCTTGCTTTTTGCAGCCTTATTAACATAAAGTAATTATTCCCTTAATCTTCAATGTTCACTACTCACACTATTAATACTATACCATTTATGCATTCTGTGTGAGGACTCTGGACTTGGACACAGCGTTTATGGGAAACGGAGTTGACTTCTACACATAGCTTTAAAAAATTGTTTCAGATGACTGCTATCTTTCCAAATGGAGCATGTGGGTATTTTTCTTTCCATTTTGTCCGAAAATATGGTTCTTATTGGGCAAGTTTCCAAAATTGTGGGTAACAGGAGCTTTTTATCTCAAAACAAAAGTGCACTGTGTCTTTCCCCGCTTTTGAACGGCTTATATGTGTCACGCTCTCCCTTCCTGGGCCTGCGCTCCCCGTGCGGTTTTCCGCAAACTATTACTTGGCTACTGTTGCTGGATACGGTATCTGTAGATGTCAGGGGTTGGAAAACACATCTAAAAAGAGACAGATTAGGAGACGATGATGAGAAGCGTTTGTCAGAGGGAGATTGATTTGTTTTTCCCTCCTTTTTTTGACTGACCTTCGCAGCCATGTTGACCTTTCTCCCGTCTGTGTTTTCTCCATATGCAGGCAGTTGTAGGATCGCCCGAGTAGAACCACCTGGTTTTCCCCCTTTTCGGCCCCTGCCGCTGTACTCGGTGACCACTTCTTACCAGACTCGTGCCAGGTATCCAAGGTAACAAACAAAGATTACAGTGTGAGAGGTGATGCCTCAGTGGGTGACCCTTCTTTATTTGCTTGGAGTCATCTTCGCTGAACGGAAACTTAAAAGTCCACCTTATGTTTGACTAGTGGCAGAGATGTGGAATAAGATTGCAAGTACGTCCTACCTACATGTCTTGTGACTGAAATACCCAGCTGTTCTTTATTACTTTCCCTCTTAGTTCATTGAGACATAATTGCATTCTGACTTCATCTGAACCCTAGCCTGACCCCTGTTCCCCTGTCAGACATGCAGGCATGCATTGGCCTTTCATAGGGAGAGTAGATCACACAGTGTGAGTATTGCCACTAAAATCAACAAACGCAAATCAGGAAACTGGGTTTTCACCAACCCACCCACACACCCACACAACCCCCCCCCACATACACACACCCCAAACATTCAGAGTTTTCTCCAGCTGTCTGGTTCTCTTCGGCTTCTCTTACTGGCAACAGTTAATCGAGTGCAATTTTTGACTTTACTGCTATTTTTTTCCCCTCTGTCTCTCTCTCTCTCTCTCTCTCTCTCTTTCTCTCTCTCTCTCTCGCTCTCTCTCTCTCTCCCCCCATGCATTTCTCAATTTCTTCCACTATTTGCCCTCTGTCGAGATGATGTCATGGGTTTTCCAGTTAAACTTTAGGAAACTTCGTTCCCTCAGTTAACCAATAGGGCTTCCCCACATCAACATATCCACAAATGTTTCTCCATTAAATGGCATGAAACAGCTATGAAATCCATCATCCACATGACTGCCCTACTGTTTTTTTACAGTTTGGATTGGAGGATAAAGCCAGCCTATTCTTTTACTAGCGAGGGGCTTGCTGGTGTCAACTGTGCGACCATATGTTGAGAAATCCGTCTCAGACCAACACCAAAGTCATGTCCCATCTGTGTACAGAAATGATTAAAAATGAGCGGGTAAGCGGGACTTGACTGGCCCGCACAGAGCCTGACCTCAGATCTGCCATACACCTTTTCAATAAACGAGAACTGAGATTGTGAGTCAGGTCCTCTCTTCTTACATCTGTGTCTGACCTCACAAGTGCTCTTTTTGATAAATGGTCAAAAACTCCCACAGATACACTCCAGGATCTCACAGGAAACCTTCCCGAAAGATTAGAAACTGTTGTAGCTTTAAAAGGGGAAAAAACTAGAGGATCTTGTTTGTAATGTTGGAATCAGACATGTGACACAGTCAAAGTATTACGCAGCCTGGGCATCCTGAGGTTTACGATCTGAGCTCAACTGGTGTCACAGTCTAATTGTCTAATTTCATGGATCTGTTATCGCCAAGACAACAAATTTCAAGGATATTGTAAGACAAAGAGCAAATTTCACAGCAGATATTAAATAACACTTTTAGTACTGGAATGTCCTCGGGTTTTGCCTTTAAGGTAAAATTAAACATAATCAATTATTAAACTTTAGCACTATTGTTTTCCTTTGAGTTTTCAGTGCACATTCATTCAAACGCAATTTTAAAGAAACAGCAAATGTGGATGAGATGAATACTGAAGCAATCTGCTGCTTTTTTGTTTTGTGAACCAGAAGAGAAACCCAGCTTTGGATGGTTTTACATGTTTATGCGGTGAATAAAAGAACGAAACTTAACCCATGTTAGAATAAAGGACTAACTACCTCAACATTCTGTATCGATTTCAAAGTCTTTTGTCATTTCTTGGATCTTGCAGAGGACAATAAATCAAACAAATCAGCGGTCTTGTTCAAAAAAATCAACATGCAGTCACCGGCCTATTCTTTGATTTACACAACATTTTGTACGTCCATACAATGATCTGTTTATTTATACATGTTTTATAAACTTCATTTACCAATTTTCTAATGGTCAGGATCTCTTTAAGACCATTGGACAGAGCAGACTTTGGATGGTGGTCATGTTTTGTGGATCATGCACACTTGAAGGCATCCACCTCCATGTCTCTTGCAAATGCTCCGTGTTCTAACTATCATAAAATGCATCTCATCTGCAAATCAAACATTCATTACCAGTCATTAATTTTACTGAGATGTACAGTATTTATTAATGGCCATATGTATGTGGAAAGCCGGCATTAATGAGGAGAGCAGCCACAGATTGTCCACCAATCTATAAGCCAGAAGTCCAGTATCTTAACCACCACACTGCCACTATAGTCACTTAGATCCTAAAACCTTACTCATTTGTTCCTTTGCCATTTTTACCATATAGAAAGACAAGAGGAAGATCATAAGCTGTAGTTGTCTCTTGTCATTTACTATACAACATCCGCAGATTATTGCTTTTGTACAGTAAGGCCAAGAGATCAAAACTTTTGTGCAACAAAATTAACCAAATTGTCCTGTTGCTATACAACGATAGTTCTTCTGTCAAAACATCAACAAATGTGTAAATGGCCAATTTCTTAGAAGACTGAACTGTTGAAATCCACTGTATAAGCAGTTTACAGTTACACCTAACAATTTAAAAGGCTCATAGTGGAAAAGTTAAGCAAAGCCAGACCAAAGTCACACTGAAATAAAATGAATAATGTTTATGTATCCGTCTTGTGCTCGGTTTAACCGATTCAATGCATAGAGAGCACAGTTGTATGATTTCAAGCTTTGTAAATATTGACAATAGGTGCACAATTGTGCAGAGAACTCTCTATGACTCATGAAGTGATGTTTTGAGCAGTGTGGACTCCAACTGTGTGTTATCCTTTCACATAGCCAGTGGCATTGCACATCAGACTTGCTCTATCTTTGCACGTCACCGTCTGTTGAACACATTTTCATTAGATCTTAAAATCAGTTTTCTGTTAAAGTAAGCACACAATTAAAAAAAGATCACTGTAATGGTTTCTGTCACAACCTCGATGTAGTCACCTCTCACTCCAACCTCTTAACATTTAATCCGTAAAGTCCTCTGAAGAGGATATGGCGGACTTTTTGTTTATCATTTTCACTTTAACTGAAGCGCACCATACTTTTACTCGTATTGCCTTTTTATTCAGCTATGCAGCAGTTAGGGGCCTTCATGTTTGTTTAAAAGCTGAGGTTTTGCCAAAGCCTTCCTGGATGTGATATTCATAGCGGTCGTCTTCCTCCAACTGTTTTCATGCAAACTTCTCAATGGCCGTGGTTCAGTCTCTGCCTCCCTTTCTCATTCCAGAAAGCCCAAAGGGGCCACTTCCAAATAATTTATAATGATCTTTAGACAGATGGCAAAACAATGGATAACATTCGTCTTGTACGAATGCGGACAAACGTTTTCACTGTGGATGGTATGTGAAACAAAGTGAAAAACGTAGGACCTGTCGGTTTAGGTAAAGCTTCATTGAAAAAAAAAAAAAACTATAAAGCGATACTCTGAAAATTGGTCATCATCCTCTTCAGACACTCAGCAATTTATAATGTATACCACAAGACATATTGAAGCTTTCTGTCCACTGATGATCTGCCAAGACTCTGTACTGCTCATCAGACTCCCACATACATCTGCTGTAAGTGTAGCAGGGAAATAAGAACCATCAAACCATCAAACATCGAATTGTTCTTTTCTTAAAGCACGGCTTAAGCTAGGCGTAATCTCTTAGTAGAGGCTTAAATTTGAACTATTATCCATGAACTCTAGATGGTGGTAGCATCAGCATCATTGTTACCATGCCTCCTGAAGGGAATGCAGAGTGCAGACTGTTAGCTTGTGCTAAAGCAGTTAGCTAGATCTGTTAGATCGATTTAACAACAGGCCCAAATTAACGATGGCTGATTTAAACCAGTTAAATAATAGGATGTAGATGTAGTCCTACAAAAACTGGTTCATGATGTGATTGTTTATTTAGTGTTTGGTGATATTTTGACAAGCTATTATGTTAGCACATCAGTTCCAATAACCAAGCTGTCCTAAGGGGTAAAAAAAAAAAACATTTGGAACAAATACATCAGATCAGTTCAGAAAAACAAGTCTCAATGCAAATCTGCAGCTGTGGCAAAGTTGTGGTCAAACAGCACAGTTATGTAAGGCAGCGCTGATTTTCAATGAAATACCATAATATGAAAAAAAAAGTGCAGGGAAGAGACCATATTAATCAATCTGCTCCTTCTGCATTGTTTTTGAGCAACAGATAGAGATGTGTTAACCTTTGTGTATTATTTGTACTATGTCTGCTTCCCGGGGGTGCGGCTGGTTTTGATCTAGATCTTTGGCAAAGCCTAGGTGTTTTTTTTTTCTAATGCAAAACAGATTTTGTACTCTAAACATTGTTTAAGAATAATAGCGTATCTTCAGGGCAGAACATCTAGTGCTCAGTCCACTTCCTATCACGTTTCCACCTTTGACCTATTTAATAAACTTTTCATATACCTAGTTAAACCGAGCTAGTGGTGTGCGAGATGGGGTACTGTTTGGTGTTCATGAGAGTTGAAGTCTTTGTCAGAGGCAACAGAGCGGGTGCCAGTGAAATCCTGTTTTTAAAAGGCTTCCCTGGTACAAAGAACGGGTGCATTACTTGATAAACCACCAGGGGAAACGGTGGTTGATATTTCACTATTAATTCTCATGGGAGCAGAATATGTGACCTTATTACTAAGCTCCATTTCAGGATTAATAATATGAACTGAATACACAAGTCTCTTTATCACAAAGCAGAACGTGATCTGCAGCCCAGTGCAAAAGTTTATACACCTTGTTCAAATTTCATGTTTTATTTAAAGTGAAAATAACTTGAACTTCAATAGAACTTATAAACTTTTAATACATTATACATATTGATACATTTCACATTGGAGACTAAAGTTCACGGGTCATTTAAAAAATGTTCATGCATTTTAATTATACCAAAATATTAAGTCAGTGTTTGGAAATGAAAATTTAGATTTCACTTTAATGTCTGCATTAATGCATGAAATATAAGTTTCTTCATTTGTAAAGGCAGACAGCATGGTTGGATAAGAGGGTCAGGCTTACTCTAGTTCATCCCAAAAAAGTTTTAGAGATATGGGGTCAAGACTGTGTGGACCAGTCAAGTTATTCCACTCCAATTTCATCCACCCATGCCTTTATGACCCTTGCATTGTGCACTACAACAGTAATGCTGGAACATAAAAGGGCCTTCCCTAAACTATTCACTCAAGGTTGGAAGCATACAATTGTCCAATATGATAACAATGTCCACACAGTGTTTGTATGTTTTGTTGCAGTGGTGTTTGTAAATGTTTCGTCCTACCTGAAATTGTGCAAGCAGAATTTTTGAACACAGAGAAGTGTGTTTGTTTTTAATTTTATCTTACCACTTATTAAATATGGCTCTGGAAAACAATCAGAGTTATCTGAAATAAAAAAAGCCTGCAGATGATAAAAATGAACTATTTCTAACTCAATACAAGTGATAGCTCCTGGCATGAGAAGTTACAGATGAGGCAAAGTAATAAAGAATTGATGCTCCAGCAATAAGAAGGTTTCTTGACCCCTGGGAACTGATGAAAAAGGTCTTCATGAAAAATTGAAACATATTTGAGATGTAGCCCTGAAGAAAGTGTGCACAAAGCACTGTGCGTGCAACAGAAAGTGCTGGCCAGGGGGTGTGCCAAATGTGTGAGGGTCCTTAAAGTGATGTTTTTGGATGTTTTTTTAGTAGATCAGTAGATCATCAGAAGAAGTGGATAACAAACAATGAAGCATTACAAGTCATTTAGGTGAATTTTTTGTTAATTTTAGTAAAAATATCAAAGATAAGAAGATTCTTTAATTATAGAGAAAATGAACCTGCTTAATAGAAAAATGAAATGAGCTTCAGATGGCCATAAAAATGAAATTCCTAACAGGAATTAATTTAAATAATTGATTATCATTTACGCATGATTAATTAGGGATGGGCTAAAAAAGATGCAGCTGAAAAAAAATGGTCTTTGAAAATCATAAATTTTAGATTTGCCATTTCCAAGAGTGCCAGCCAACTGGAACTCTAAAAATCTCATCTCATTATCTTCCACATGATCCTATTCTAGGGTCACGAGGGGGCACTGGGCAGATAGACCCAAGACAGGTTGCAAATTTATCATCTTCCCAAAATTGTTTTCATGAATTTTGATGTCCAGTTGACTCCTGCATTGCTAGGTATTTTATTTTATACACCTGTGGCAATTGGAATGAAAACCTCTGCATTTAATAATTAGAGATCTATCGCAATATATATTTTTTTGTTGTTGTTTTTAGCAAACTTTTTAGATATATTTGGAATTGTTCTTATTAATCTAAAAAAACAGGTAAACAAATTTTGAGATGACCAAGAGGAATAAATTACCTGTATATATTTTACTCTGAACATGTGTCCTTTGCTAAATACTGTAACAGTGAAAAATGTGAAAATCCCTTATTCCTCTTTTTACTAGTCAGGTTTGCTCTTTTGAGCCTCATGTGGACGGTACCTGGAAATAATTAGAAAATTTGGGGGGAGAGCGATGCCTGTTGCTCGACAAATCCACACAAACACTATACAATGCAGCGCCTGATGTTTTTCAAAATGACAGCCAGTTCAACATATCTGAAGTAATGGCAGACTGGAACCTCTTTTGTTCACATTTTCCTTGATTTGAATTAAATACACCATTGTGAGAGGTAATCTATAAAAAGTCTGTTATATGTTTTAAACATGGACCAACAGTCGCACCACAAATAGGTCATCTGTCTAAACTGCAGTGTGTCATACACTCTTTGTAGTTTTATAATGAGGCCTAGTGATTTGTCGGAAAAACATTGCAGCCATTTTCCAATAAAGCAATTTCTCGCCTCTGTGCATGAATCAGAGAAACAAAACATATTTGTTCTTCTTAGAAAAGGAGTTCTTTGTTCAGAAAACGCATTCATGCTTCTATTTAAAGGCAAATTTTCACCTCGGCAACTTTTCTACAACATCAATTAAATATTCCGGCTAGAATTATGTAGATAAATTTCCTACAGGACAATGTGAACGCTTGAACATCGACTAATAAAAATTCAAATGCACTGGTCGAACTAATGTGGTACCCTAAGCATCATTTTGGTAAATGACCTTTGTATTTTTATCAGTCACTGTGTATCCAGCGTAAATGAGTTATACAGGATATTGGGAAAGTTGCTAGCTAATCTTCCTGCGTGTATTATTTGTCACATGGTCATTCATGGCACCCCATTCCCACAGACAGGTTGAAGAATTGTGGGATGCTGCTCCCCACGACATGCGTCACAGACAGTATTGGAGCTTATATTATATGAATATGATGTTATAATGGTATGCACTTTATGCAGCATGGTGGCATGGCGATTTGGGCAGGTTCAATTCCTGGGGTCAACACCGGTCCATTCTATGTGGAGTCTGTATATCCTACTAGGCTTTTTTTATATGTTTATATGATATGCTGATACATTAATTGGAGATACATGGTCCTAGCCATTAAGGGTTTTTGCATCAGTACACTATGCACTTGTGTGCCCCTATGGCTGGTTGACACACCTAGCATTTCCCTAGATTGCTAGAGCCATAGATCCATAAGGATTGTATATTCCATAAATTCCATTTGAATAAATCATAAATGGTACTTGAACAAAATAATGTGGACTGCAGTAAATATTCAGTAAGTGGACATTAAAATGAGTCATAGTTTGTTTCTCTGCTGAGGCTTGTTAACATATTTGGACTTTTTTTGTTTTGTTTTATGTTTTTTTTTAACTTGAATCGAAGCAACATGGAATTTGACCGTGTGTTTCCAGACATGTACACAAGCTCATATATGATTAATGCAGTGTGGTCGTATTACTTTGGCAATAAATACATTGACCAAGGGTATGGGTCTTCAAAGTCTTTTAGCTCTCCAAAGTATTTACAGTCTTTGTATGGTAACTTGTAAAGGAAAGCAGCCAAAGCTGATGGGAATCTGCCCAACTCTTGTAATTCAGTGTGCAAAGCTTTGTTCATTTCTTTCTGAAGAGGCCAGTAAACATTTATCTTCTATGTAGTTGTCTACTTTTGAGTCACATTGATGCTTTTAAACTTATTTATGTGAGATCACACTTACCTGTGTATATACCTGCATATGTATTTTCCCCCTCCGGGTCTGTCTGAAGTAGGGGCTGTATGTTGTACTTTGAGGGAGGCCACATTTAGTCTAATTTTATTTGTGAAAGATCCAAAAATCGACGCATTAAACATAAAACAGGAATCCGCTTTGTAAAGCTATAATAAATAATCTGGAAGAATTCCTTGCAAACTCATTTTCATTCTGACCATGTGTTACATGAAATGAAGCCCTTCAACAGACAAATGGGATTCGTTTCAGAGAATGGACATGTGCAAAACTCCACCAATCATCACAGAGCTGCAATTGAAAAGGGCATTTTGGGTTAATCCTCATTAAATATGGCCATTGCTTTTATCTCAGAGAGTAAAGTGACCTGCCATGAACCTTTGTCCACTTCCTTTCAGGGTACCTTCTAACGTATACCAGGGCAATTAGACTATCCTTACAATGCAGCTTCATTTGTAAGGTGGGTCAAGCTGTCCCATTGGCTTTCCAAGTTGTCCAAATCTGACTCATCATGAATTTCAATAGGACGCTTAAAGAGAGAAAAAGAGTGTGTGTGTGTGTGTGTGTGCGCGTGTGTGCGTGAGTGCGAAAAGGGGGTGCCTCACAGCAGCAGCCAAAGAAATACCAGTCTCCCAGTCTGCATGTAGGCTTAAAAGCGGTCATTAGATAAGAAACTGACTGAAAAACAAAATGACTTTAAAACACGTAAAGGCTACAGCCGTATACGCACGTCCTCACAAATGTTATCTGCACACAGATCAAAGGAAATTTCTAAGCAGGCATTAGTAAATGAATTGCTAACATTAGGCTTATTCATAATGACCAAGTTTACACAGTCAGATGTAATAGATAACCATTAATAGTAATGAATAAACACGCATGATGAATGTTATGCTCATGACTGCTGCACTACTCTGCCCTCAGAAAGGCTGATTTTCAGATAACAAACAACACAAGAACATTAGCTGTACTCGATTCAAGCTGCAAATCTTTTATAACCCTATTCATAGTGCACAGGGTCACATAGTTTTATAAAGTCAGACGAATAATCTTTTAAAGAATATGTTGGTCACACCATGGGATTTGTTTTGTTGGGCCTGATGGGGAAGTCAGGGCTTCACAGACATCTCTCCTCGCTTGCTCTTTCTGCCTCCACTGGTTATCTGATACTTGTTTTTGGGGAGAAAAACAATGAGAGTATTTTGTCAGATGTCATGCAGAGTGTAGTTTGTCTTTCGCAATTCAAACCTTTGCTCATTTGGGGCTTTCTCTAGCGTCCCCTGGTAGCTCTGCTTCTCTGGCTGACTGTGTGTTTTCAATTACAAGGCATCGAATTGCTTCTATTTTCCTTAGCTAAAAAATCTTGCAAACCAGTATTTCCTTATGCATTCGTTACCCCATGAATAACAGAGGGAGGAGGGGAGGAAAGGAAACAGATAATGAGAGGTCCCTGCTAAGGACAGCAGGTTGCACAATGAATTTGTTTTCATCGGTTCATCTGTGGCGTTCTTGGTTTGATCCTTTGTCTTGGCACTGGCTAGGACACTTACAGCTCATGCTGTGACCTCAGATTCTTCTAGGTGTCAGGCAAAGACTGTCATCCATAAGGCTGCACTCCTCTTAAAATATATTGGGGTTAGGCTTTTTAATAAGTGCCTGTTTTTTTTCTAAACTTGTAAATTCTTTATGGTAACAGCTTTATATATATAAGCTAATCTTACAGATGATGTAGCAGCTGAAGGATTGGGTGATGTGTGCAGTGCATAAAGAAAAAGACAAAATATTAAATATTAGAGCTGCCCCCTTACCAAATACTTGGCTGTTATTGCAAGTGAGTCTGGTTGTTTCACATTAATGATATTTATTTTACATATTTAAAGACATGTATGAAGAAAAAAATGTTCAGACACGGGGAGAACATGGAAACTCCACCCAGATGGGGATTCGAACCGGGAATCCCTAGCGCTTAGAGGCGAACGTGCTAAACATTAAGCCACCGTGCCGCCAGTGTTCTACATTACAAAGAAATTAAAAAGCTTAATGAGCTTAACTTGGAGCCAAGTTAGAAAATGATTTAAGTTCCAGATTTTAAAAAGACTGTTATAAGTAACTTTGTTGATGCATTACAAAGAAATCTTTCAGTGTAATAAGGTCTAATTAGCCTTTTTAAGTATTGATTTTACAAGCACGCAAACGCATGAAGGAATCTGCCTGTTACCAACAATGCTAATAGTGAAGGCCGTGAATTTTAAATGTGTTGGAACATTTTCTAGATTTCTTTCTTCACAGTTCAGGCGATCATGCTTTGGGCTAAGCAGCTGGCCAGCTCGCTTTGCTAACTACCCAGTAAAAACTACGCAATCTCTAAAATATGGAGAACATCCTGAATTTTTTCTTAAAGACTGTATTCACCATTATAAAATACAGAATGAAAAGAACTGAATGATTTTTTTTTCTTATAGTTCTAATACATTGGGTAATGGATTATTAGATAAAGGGGATTAATAACTTGAGCTACACATTTTAGATGACATTTTGATTTTGGCAAAGGAGCTCACACTCTGGATAATTTCCTGTCCGACTCAGTTTAATAATGGTTTTAATGAGAAATCTAAGCCATTGCTGCCAGATTTGTTTACAGCTCACAAACTTTTCAAAACCACAGCTGACAAAAATACTAATAGTGATAAACAAATGCAGCAGCCAGCAATCACTGAACAAACCACAGCAAAACAAAGTAACTTTCATTAGGAAACCTACATATTTTGGTAAATCTTAAGTTTTAGTTTGATTTAATTTTTTTAAGGAGTTTAATGTTAAGACATCACTGGCTCGTTTTCCAACAGAAACAGTGGAACAATACAGTTGTGGGCCAATTATAGTTTCTAATCTTTAGTTGTTTTTTTTAGTTGGGCAGTCATAAGGCTTGTTTTGTATAAATCTAGTCCCGCATTATATGATGCTGGTGTTTGTTTATCGAACCATAGCCGAACCTTGCTTTGTCAGACAGTGAGGTGAAAGCCAGATGTTAAGGTGGATGAATCAGTTAATACCTAAACAAAGAGTTTCTCTCCGTGTCTGTCTAACAGAAAAACGTGTTCTGGTAAAAATATTTTTTTCTGCCAGTATGAAGTCAGTTCACACAATTCTTTTGTGATTGTTAATACCTAGAACAGCAGGGTGACGTTTGCTGAGTAATTTGTATGTCTACCCACAGACTGGAATTTCTCATGCATTATCATAGTCACTGCTGAAATTCCAGTAAACTAGCTGACCACCATGTCCAGCCTGGGTGTGATGTACCGCATCGACCGTCTGAATGAACGTTTTAATAGCACATCCTCTTTGGGAAACATATTTAACTTGGACAATTTCTATAAATGTTTTTATAGACAATTTATGTAAATTTTATGTACGTTTTTTATGTATTTTATGTATGTTTTATATATATATATATATATATATATATATATATATATATATATATATATATATATATATATATATATATAACACAACACAACAATTCTGTGTGCACATATGCACACAGAATCAAGGTGAAGAAATTTGTAGCATTTTATGAACATATCACCAACATTTCCAATTCCATATTAATACAAATGTTTAAGACAAAATGTACATATAGTGACTTGACTTAAAGGCTCTTCTTTTTTTCTATTTACTTTTGGACAGTGCTTTGCTGTTAGACACAAACATTTCAACCTTTCTTTCATACAGTGTTTTAACAAGCTTCAAAGTCATTATGAAAATGGTTTGTTAGAAACAAAACTGTTTTACATTTTTATAAATTACAATTTAAAATTTAGTTCAGTGAGTTTACACCTGATATTTTAAATGCTCCACAAACTGTTAAACTGAGAGAATTTTACTTTGCATTATGTAAACAAATGGTTAATCCTCTCCATGAAAAACGGACTTTACTGTGTCGAAACTGATTACTGTTATCTGTTAAGCAAACATCTAAAACTGTGCTATGACCTTTATATAGTCTTAACATTTGCTACCTATTGTCTGGCTTCTTTCCAAGTAGTGAGGGTCATGTTCTGAAAGTTATAATGGATATGATTTATTACAAATTTAATAGACTGGATTGGGACTTAATAGACTTTTTCTATTATGGCATGACCGTGTCCCGTTGCACAAAACAATAAAAAACACTGTTGAAGGTATTTGACCATCAAGTCCTAAAGAGGAATTGTTTGGAAAACTTTTATGCTGCTAGGAAATGCAACCTTAGACTGCGTTATGCAGGGCGCATTTCCTATTTTTTTTTTAGATTTAAAGACAAACTTTCCTGCACTAAAGTCTTGGATCTAAAATGGACTGCAAGGTTGTGAAAATGTGTTCTGTGGTCAGACAAATCTGCATTCAGCTTCTTTTTGAGGATGGTTGTTTTCTCTGACGCTTTACCCACTATTGCTAAATATCATTTGTTTCATGCATTATCGCAATGAAATTTAAAAAATCTATTTTTTACAGTTAGCAACTGGGTGAGAACAAAAATATTCAATAGAGAATTACCACAAAATTATGCCTGTTGCTGCAACAGAAACATTGATGCTAGACTTTGTGATGTGTTCCGTGAGTAAACACTTTTCATTTCTTTAAAGCTCTGTGTGTTTCGAATCCCAATGCTCTGAGACTGTAGTCTACATTTTGCTGGTGAGCATAACGGACAATTATCCACGCTGGAAATTTACTGGAAACATGTTCAGAACCACGGACAGCGGGCAAGAAATAGTTTACTTAATGCTGCCAGAAGTATCCATAGGAACCTGACTGCATCACAGAATAGTCAAGACCCACTACGGTAGTATAGAACTAACATGCTTCAAAAGAAGGGTTTTAATAATTACAAATTAATACAGACATAATACATTAAGCTACAGTGTAAGAATATAATCACCTCCATGGTCTTAATTACATTTACAAGAATTCTCTTACTATTTGTACTGGTTTAGTAACTGAATGAATGCAACAAATATTAATTAAGCTCTCAGTCTCCTTGCTTGTTCATCCCAGTGAGTTTAAAGTCCCCCAACCATGCCTTTGCTTTGTACACTTAGCACAGTAATGCAGGAACAAAAAAAAACCTTCTCTAAAGTGTTTTCACAAAGTTAGGGTACAATTAGCCAAAATGCGTGGCAAAAATTTGATTGCGTGTGTGTGTGCATGTTCACATGCATTTTATTCATTCATTCATTCATTATCTCCCGCTTATCCTCTATTAGGGTCGCGGTGGGGGTCCCCATGCCCATCCAGGGGAGAACGTCTCGGGCGCTGGGCAGATACACCCAGGACAGGGCGCCAATCCATCGCTGGGCACACACTCAGTCACACAGACACACTATATACGGGGCAATTTTTGAGAATTCAATTAACTTGATCCATGTTTTTGGACTTAATTTAATTAACAAAACTGCATAGAAGGGATTGCACTGACCAACATAAATTTATTAAGTGGTTTCTACATTTANATCCAGGGGAGAACGTCTCGGGCGCTGGGCAGATACACCCAGGACAGGGCGCCAATCCATCGCTGGGCACACACTCAGTCACACAGACACACTATATACGGGGCAATTTTTGAGAATTCAATTAACTTGATCCATGTTTTTGGACTTAATTTAATTAACAAAACTGCATAGAAGGGATTGCACTGACCAACATAAATTTATTAAGTGGTTTCTACATTTAAATCCAATAAAGTTTCTTTAGTAGAAAATATTTCCCAAAGTTCGTACCGCCATGTAGTATGGCTGTCTGTACATATACAGTAGAAAGCCTGATAAAGTCCCACAGGTGTTACATAAAAAAAGTCTAAACACACCTGTAGTACTTCACTGTGTGATCGCTTTATAATTTACAGAATATATTAAATTTATATATTTACTTTATGACAGGTGCAAATTGCTTTTCCTTGAATAACAGTTTTGAGCAAAGTTTAGCTTTAAATTCATTACTCAGGAACACCTGCACTCAGCAGCTAACAGAGTGAATGACAGCAGTGTAGTAGAACAGTAGAACCTAGTGATATGACAGCACGGTGTATTATTGGGGCTGAACATCAGAACATGGCATGTCAACACATCTCTTTTAATTTGAAAGCATTTTTCTATATTAATAGAAGAAGTGTAGACAAAAGTTTTTTGCTCTTAAAAATAAAAAACTAGATGAAAAATAAATTAAAACACTACTTCACCAACTCAGTTCAATAGCCTTTTTATCTAGTTTAATATTTTTTAAAATCATCAAACATGTAAAACAAAAACATAATGCCTTCAATAGTGACTTGATTCAAATACTGACCGTAATGGCCGATGGTTCTTTATTTTTAATTGTGTAAAATGACAATAAAGGATTATATATGATTTTTTAAAATCAAAACCCACAAATACTTTAACATAAAGTGTGAAGCTTTGGATGAAAAAAAACAAACTCTGTGTTTTCAGCTCTGGCCGAGGCTGAAGTCATCTCTGGGAAATGACCTGACTTATGTTAAAAACATTTAATGGTTTTGAATGGGACATGTCTCAGGTCTCCAGATAGCAGTTAAAGAAGGTAAACATTGAGATTAGTCACTTAGTAGAACAGCAAATATGCAACTATTGAAATAAAGTCATGTAATTATAAGGCATTAAAAGTGTTATTTTAGAAATATTTTACTGATGATTAAGATTCATACTTCAAAATTCATTATTTTTCACTTTAGGGAAAAAGAAAAAAAGAAAATATTGTTTTATTTTGAAACAAATTTGCAGAGTTTAAATATTTCTTTGTTTTGGGGGGAATTTTATATAAATTTCAGTAAAATATCCAACACAATCTGATTCCTGAAAGCTTTCTCCTCAGATTTACCCGCGTGGTAGTTAAGATTTGTGGGACAGCAAAATAGTCACCATCGAAGCATTTAACTCATAACTTGGTTCCATTTTGTTTGAATCAGAATACAGTTCACAAAATGACAACCTAAGAGTCAAAGCTCAAACAGGCTTTTTATTTGGGGAAGTGGTCGAATCCAGGAGATGAGTAGCTCTGTCCTGGTCATCATGGTGTCCCACATTGTAATAGGTACTGTAATTAGATAATGCACATTTGTCATTTTAGGTCTACCACGAGTGTGAGGGCATACAGTTAGTCTCGGGATGAATAATCACACTCATGTCATAGGAAGGAATTGTTATTTCCAATATGAATTATTTATATTCTATTGTTTTCCCTTGAATAAAAAATAAATACAATCAAAGTTTAATTACCGGTATGGATAGATTGTGATCTGGCTTATAGAAGTGGTGGAGAAATTTTGACACCACCCACCCCATCTAAGAGACTGGCCTCCAGACCTCCTTGAAAGTAACCAGGTTAATAAGGTCCACTTGTGCTCTTAATGCACAATAAACTCTAAACACTTTTATGGTAATCAACATTCCTTTTTGCACATTACCACATCTGCCCTCCTAATAGTTTCACATTCACATTTCTGTTGCAAAATTGTCTCATTTAGTTAAAATGTCCCGTTTTTCATCATAACACACATTTCTTCCATTTATTCCTTGATTCACTGACTATCTCCCATATTAATTAACTGTAAACTCTAAGTTTTATACCTAAACACATGTAAAGCACCAGTCACATTGGATGAGCTCTCAATTTAAAAACAGTAGGCAGAACACAAAGAAGCAGACCACAAAAACAGCTTAGGACTAGGTCTCACACTGCTCCTCCCATGTCCCCCCTACTGCTCTTTATACCATCATTTCTTTAAGTAATTAATTCAAAGTTGCCATTGATTATAAAGAACGTGGTACAAAAGCATTAAAGCATCTGTACAGAGAGAGCGGCTAGTGGCTCAATCAAAGAACCTGCAACAATGAGAGGATTAATTAGTCTTTCATCTTCTACTCTCTTTAAGATTTCACATTTTTCCTTTTCCCTCTTTAATATTTCCTCCCCACTCCCCCTCCTTCTACACTCTTTTTCAGCTGCCTGGCTTGTGTGTGTCCATGACTGAAAAGAGGAAAAAGGTCAAAGGTGGCTTATTTAGGAAACTCAAAATTGCCCAAGTCTTCAAAGCAGGCCACCCCATTTAAAGAGGGGAGAACTGGCTTAGACGGCCCACCTCAGATTTTGCCCTCTGTGAAGCAGACCGACTGATGTCATAGGTCACATTCCATGGTGGAAGTAGGCCAGCTCTCTCTGTGTGCAGGTTGCTGAATCATCTTTGCGGGTGGGATAAGAATGTGGCGCAATGTCTGGCAAAGAAACTAAACTTGGTATCAAAAGCTTTTGATCGCAGGTAACATTTCTCATGTTGGAACAAAAGTGAACACTAAAGGGTGCTGGCTAGTCTCTTTAAGCTAAAGTAGAACAAAAATGTCCTTGTTGGCTGAAATATTTAAGACTTGATAGGCTTATCAAGATAGAGATAAAGCAATTGATATGGGTTCCAGTCTGCAGAAAAAGAAAGTGGTTCCACTGTTGTGGTGTGCTGCAAGACACAAGAGAAAAAAAATGGATCAATATCAGTTGTAAAAGAAAACTGGAAGTCCATGGCTTCTGAAAAATGTCATTGTTTCAGCTTATATTTAATTTTAAAATGGAGATAAGCACATGATACTTAGGGAAGTGATAAAAATGAAGTGAAAGAAGCAGACAAGCCTAAGAAGGGTCAACGAACAAGTGCTATGCCAACAGTGTTCTGGGTCAAAACACATGAAAGTCTTTAAAAGCAGAAATGCATGAACATACAAAAAAAACCCTGAAGATATAAAAAATGAAATGCATTAATTGTTATTATATGTTGGGTAATATATATTGATTGTGTTCCGGCACATTTCTTAGTTCATTTTGTGTATGTGAATATACACTTTAAAATAAAAGTACATTTACTCAAAGACTATTTAAGTTCAATTTTGAGGTACTGGATTTCAGCATTTTTTATTTTAGGCTATTGTAAAAAAAATAATAAAAATGTTATTATTATTCTATTAAAATTTTTATTTTTCCACCACAGTCATATTAAGATGAGCATTAAAAAGGTGTGTCAGCTCATTGGTTAGGGTGTTGTGTTATCAATCTTCGAGTTCTCATACATACCGCATACATACTTCTTTTGGCTCACTGCCTTTAGGGAGCACAGTTTTGTACATGTCCTTCCTGGTGCAACCCTTCAGCGTACCTGAGCTCGGGACTGACACTATAAGTGCACTGATCCATATCGCACTATTGTCTAGAACAATTTATTGTTTTACCCTGTACTGCTCTATGCTGCTTACATACTGATGCTTCAGAATTAATTTAATAACAATTAGTCATTGGGATCAACCCATTATTTTCACTTTAATACTTCAACTGCATTTTGATGCTAATATTTATGCAGTTTAATAAATAGATTTTTGTACAAGAATTTAACTTGTATTTTCATAAGTAAACAATCGGAATACCGTGTCCATTATTGTTGTTTTGTTTGTTATCCACTTCTCCATGTTTCCAACAATCCGTAACCATGTAAACAAAAATAAATTCCTTCTTTTTTCCTACTTACAGTTTAACTCTCCACAACTGTGAGTGAGCAACAAACAATGTGGGATTGACTTTGTTTACGTCCGTGTTTAAGCTGTAGCCTCAACCTGGCCTCACTAGTCACATTATGGAAATAATTTACAATAGAATTTAAAATAGCGTTCTTTCATAAGCAGACGGAACTTGTGGATAAATTTGGAATCGGAACGCTTTTTGTTTCCTGGGTTGCTTTTGTATCAGCCGTGATCCAGGAAAGTGCTGGCCAAAGTATACCAACACAAATAACACAGCTCGGGTTATGTGCAGACAAGTAAACGTTCACTTAAGGCCCAAAATTACACACCATGCTCATGGCACACACGCACAGTCTGTCTGGTGCGTAGGACATAATGCATGTTTACCTGCTTAGAAAAGCCAGGCACATCTAAGAGTGATTGACCTACTAACATAATGACTGCCTTTGGGCACTGACAGCGCTCTGATCCCTCAGAGGAGGTTTTTGAAAAGCAAATATGAGCAGAAAATAAGATGTTTAATATTGCACTGTCAGAATGCATTCTTGTCCTCTTTGAACACTTTGTCTTTTCCAAAGAAAAACTACATGTTTCATATCCTGATGAACAGCTCCTCATCACAATGATGTGGTCCAGTTGAACATGCCATAAACTCATCAGCCACTTTATTAGACAAACTTCTTTGTTTCTATACTTATTGAGCATTTTATCAGCTTTATTACCCTGTAGATGCACTTTGTAGTTCTTTGTGGACTGTAGACTGGCACCTGTGCTTACTTCACTCAGTGTGTGTATACTGCAGTGATAGGTTAAAAGTGGAGGACAGATTCACCGTCGGCACCCCACAGCATACATCATAACAGTGTACAACATCGGTATATATCGATGTTCAATATACAACCTCATTAATAAACATGAAACTGTGGTCTATTTTTTCCACCAGGTATTCATTATGATACATATAGTAAATGTAATATATATATATATATATATATATATATATATATATATATATATATATATATAAATGTAATATATATATTTGAAAATTTATATTGTGAAATGATTACCTGAAAGCTAATAAAGTAATAGGTCAGTAATTTAACACTCAAAAATTTTTTTTTTTTTTTTTTGCTGACTTTCACTGAATTGTTGATGGTTCATTTTTCTTGCCAATGCCAATCTTTCTGGAATGAACACACACACACACACACACACACACACACAAACACACACAATCACACAACATACAGCACTGCCACCCATCATTAGCCACAAAGTCTTGTGTGTGGCTCACAAACAGAAAAGACATTGTCATCTGTAATGTGCAGTTGCACTGGCCGGTGCTGTGCAGAAGCATTTCTGGATGCTGTCCCATCTGTATTAGTGAAGCATTAAAATGAAACTGACAGTCACTTGGGCTGTGCGATGACACAGGGAACTTAACAGGCGCAACTCTTCAGCCCGCCTCACACGAACTCCTGGGATGCAGTTAGAGATGCAGTTGGAATGTTGATTTAAAACATCTCTCTTCCCTTCAAATACAAGCAGCCATGTTTTTGTGCTTGTGTGTACATGTGTATGCAGCACTTTGTGGTTGCAGATTTAGGGCTGGTGTTTAGTGGTTGCCTCCACATGCATCCGATTGCCACAGAGTAATTTGATAATTGCTGTATTGTCTCCTTCTAAAGAAGGCAAAAGCACTGCTCTCTTCTTTAAAGCGTCCAATCCAACACTACTTTTGTAACTGCTTTCTATGTATTGTGATTTAGACAGTGTTTTATAACTATATTAAACTGATAAAATATAAAAATTGAAAAATCCATCTTATTGTTTTCTTGTAAAAAAAAAAATCTGAGGATTTCAAAGAGGAAATGAAACAAAAGACACACGGGAAAAAGGGATGTCTGTGAGAATTTATGTATGATCGTTGCAGTTTAAAGGGCACCAGGTCTTGCAAAACCAGTTTGCTTGGTAAACATATTAACATTTATCGCAAATTTGGCAAAGCTGGTTAATGTGAGTGATGGACAATTGAACGATGCTGCAAATATAAAGTACAATTAAATCATGAAGGTTTTTTTTTTTTATCATTAAAGCAATAAAACATAACTGAATGATATACTTCAGCCCACAATCTGAGTCTAAACATGTAATAGCACTGTATTCTCTCTTATCCCTCTCTTTAGGTAGGAATTTGACTTGGTTTTAGCCATATGATTTGATGCTCTATGATAGGTTTGACTAGGTGTGAGAGGGAGAGAGAGAGAGAGAGAGAGAGTGTGTGTGTGTGTGTGTGTGTGTCTGTGTCTGTGAGAAAGTGTGTGAGTCTATTAGTTAGTCTGTAAGTTTTTTAGCGGGAGTATGTTTGGGAATTTGTGAGGTCAGACATTGATGTTGAACAAAAGAGCCTGGCTCACAATCACTGTCCTAATTCTTTACAAAGGTGTTCATTGGGGTCTAGGTCAGGGCTCTGTGTCATCCATGCTCTTATGAACCTTGTTTTGTTCATATTGGAACAAAAAATGGCCTTTCCCAAACTGTTTACACAAAATTGGAATTGTGTTTGAATTGCATGTTTAGGTGCACCTGTGGTGGAATAAAATCAAGCACCTGCACCAAAAGGTGCTTTTAGTGAGGTGTGTTCTAGTAGTTTTGTCCAAATATTGCATGTTTGCAAAAATACAGTATAATACTATTTTAATATATGTATCTGAAATTGAATACGGTCAGATGCAACAGCCAAAAAGTCCAGGTGTAGGAACTGAGCACTTTTGTGTTGGATTTGTGAAGCCCATCTGTACACTTACCTATCATCTTCATTCACTTCACTGGAACAGAGGAATGTGCTACTCAATCCTGTTAACCTGACCTCATAAACACTGGGAAGTAGAGTCAGTGGAGTCTTAAAGATAAAAGATGGCTGAACGACCTGCAATAAAGCCTCAATTTGCAGACATTTTAGATAAAGAACAATTAGTTTGTTTATATTCAAACAGGGAACACGGGTCAATTTCACCTGCCAATGTTGGTGACATTAAGCTTAATGAGCAAAAAGATTAATGGACCTTTTTTCTACTCTGTAGATGATCTACCGCATGTCAACACAAATTTCCAAGTTGAAGTGAGAGTCAAAACACTTGGTAGAGAACCAGCACATCCTTAATCCATTCAGAAGGTCCTGACCCCTCATGCGCCCTGAACTCATTTTTACAATTTGACTCTTGACATGAGCAGCATGATGATGCTCATGAAGTTAAGGAATGAAGGCAAATAGTATAAATTCATTCCTTCATTCATTATCATCTGCTTTATCCTATATTAGGGTCACGGGGGGGTTCCCCATGTCCATTCAGGAGAGAATGTTTCGGGCGCTGGGTAGATATACCCAGGACAGGGCATCAATCTATCACTGGGCACACACTCACACACACAGACACACTCTATGTGGGGCAATTTGGAGAACTCAATTGACTTGATCCATGTTTTTGGACTGTGGAAGGAAACCGGAGAACCCAGAGGAAACCCACGCGGACACGGGGAGAACATGGAAACTCCACCCAGATGGGGATTCGAACCGGGAATCCCTAGCGCTGAGAGGCGAACGTGCCGACCACTAAGCCACCATAGTATAAATTTCAGTTAATGCATCTTCCTTTTTTATGCACTTTATTTTCTTCCACATTCTAAGAACATCAGATAAAAGTCTAACTAAATAAAAAAAAAAAAAACTAAATAATTCACTCTCTCTTTTTTACGTCAACAACCCCCCCTCCACACACACACACACACATACACACACACACACGTTATTTACAGTTGTCTGGCTGCACGGGATGCACCAAATGCCCGGCCATGTATTGAAAGTGGATTGGCAGTGGTAAGGCAGACCAGGGAGCCTAAAGCCTGTCTCCTTGGAGAAAGATTACTCATGCATGCTCGCCAAGTACTGCTGTCTCTAATTGCTCTAATGTCAATAGATGCTAAACAGGTCATATCATGAGCCTGTGTGACCGGTCCAAACTCCCTTAACCTCTTTTATTTTCAGTCAGGGTGACATGCTTTCTCCTTGATTTTAGGGTGTGGTGATAAAGTAATACAACATGATTTACCTGGTTCCATAATGAACTCAGTTTCACTCCACGTTCTTGACAGGGACATACTTGTCAGACAAGGGTCACTGTATAAAGACGAGCTTGTGTTTCTTCAGTGCACCACAATGTGATCTAATTGTCAGTTCCCAATCAGCCTGTATCTGTGAGAAGGGCCTCTTAATTACATAACCATAATTCCTGACTTGTGAATTATAATAGACCATGCTCTGTTATTTGAACACCATGGTGAGATATAATTTATAAGCTGACGAAGACTTGCTTTTTGATGT
Organism: Corydoras maculifer; assembly: GCA_019802435.1. NCBI lineage: Eukaryota > Metazoa > Chordata > Actinopteri > Siluriformes > Callichthyidae > Corydoras > Corydoras maculifer. Next base: position 189,792 of record JAFMOD010000509.1, read on the forward strand.
TTACTGGGTCATGTTTTTGTGAATAGTACAATAGGTTTATAGTGTCAGAAAATATTAAATGTTTTTACACCTCAGCTCTTCTGGAATAGCACAGTCACCCAAATACTGGAATTAATGAATTAATGACATAATTAATTTTAAACCACACTAATTCATACTGTATCCTGTTGGAGTGTCCTCAGTATTTCAGTTTTCTTAAATAAATAAGCACTAATTCCAACAATATCATTTCCTCTAATAGTTTGCAGATGAAACACTACAATTCTACTGAGGTCATGAAGTATGATTAAAGTTATAGGCAGAATTGTCCAGAATTGTGAAAGCTGCGATGGGGGAACAGTTTAGAATGGGGTGTCATAAAAACTCCTGTTGAAAAATGTCTAGATGTTTTAATCATTTTGTACAAATAGTGTGTGTTTGAATTAACTCTAAAAAGTGACTTTAAACTAATTAGAGAGCATATAACTAATAGAATTAGCAGTTAATTTAAAGAAAACACTGAATTCCAGCATCTGTGAAACATGGTGGTGTTAGTACTATGGCTTAGTTCTGTGTTGCTGCATGGAATCTGCAATGGAACATTGGATTCTAAATGACATCAGACAGCTTCTTATGAAAATGACAGAACGTGAAATTAATCTCCAAAGTATATTTACCCACATATTATATATTGCATTTCACAGATAAGTAATGCTTGATCGTTTTCTTCAAAGCCTAAATGACCAGAATTCTAAAATTTCAATGGGTTTTAAACAAACTGCAAAGTCAGTCATCCCGTTGTGCATCCTGTTGTTATATAAAGTTCTGTGCAACGAATGTATAATAGGCTATTTGCAAAATATCGACCAATCAGTGGTCACATTAAACCTTGCTATTTATGGCACAAAAAAAAAAATTGGACAAAATTTCCGATTTTAAACATGCAATATAAAACAGACATAAAGCATACACACACATATACACACATTTCTACGTATTTAAATATACTTGATAAAATGGTTTCTTTATTGAGAGTAAAATCGAAAGTACATGAAAAGTGCATTTTGGACGTTCTAGCGTGCAGAGGTTAAGTCAATTCAAAAATACACACAGGCTGGGTGGGCTATGGACATCGTTATGCTGCATGGCCAAGCGAAAGGTCTGTCTATAGTCTGCACAATGTAGTCTTTGTGTTCATATCACAAAAATCAAACAACTAAAGTGTGGATGCTGTCATAACAGGAAGTGGGGAGGATGATATAAAATATATATAATGATAATAATGATACCAATATTTGCACTGTTTTGTTGCACAACTGATAATCATAGGTTGATCTGAATGCAAAGTGGTTGCAGATTATTAGATTGTAGTGGCTTTGTGAAATTAATCAAGAACATCCTGGCTCATTGTGTTTCAAAGTGATGAAGCATATTTTTATTGGAGTTTAAAGTTGCATTTTATATAGATGTCTGTTGTATCTATGCAAATAGTGTCTCAATTTATATATTGTTATCATTTTTCTCAACATGAGTATTTAAATAATTATTATTAATAATGATTTAACATGAAAGCCCTTCAGACAGTTTAGATGCATTTGACTATGAAAGAAGAAAAAGGAGGAAAATGGTAAATAATGACGAGTATATTGGTATGAAAACCCTCCCAGCCCTGGTTGGGGCTCAGTTATGATGGGTTAGGCATCACCTCAGCACCACCACTACACACCAATAGACTCTGCATTTCAACTGTCCATCACTCTCAGTCACTCTCACTCACCGGCGATAATAACAGAACCTTTTGTTTAGACGGATGATCGACTAAACTTCACTAAATCTGTGTTTAATGGCACTTCTTCTAATGAGTTCCGTTGCCAACTTGATAATGACTTTTAAAAAACAACTCAATGCCAATAACAGAGTGATCACTGGATTCAACTGCCCTCATCTCTCACAAAAACTGCATACTGCACACGGCATGTGTTAAAAGTCAAGCATGTTGATTTTTAATAAACAATATCCATTTGGCAGATGAAAAAGCCATGAAGGAGAAGCCACGAGAAAGGCTTCAGAGTATGTGCCTATTTTTGTGACTACATGGCTATGTGAGGCAGGGAACTTCTGCTGTTAAAATATTGATCTTAAAATAGCTGACTGGCAAAGTAAAATGTGAGAGGAATTTTTTTTGGTACAAAGCATCTACAAAAAACACCTTACAAGCACAATGGGAAAATGAAAGCATATAAAATAAAATCCATCAGTTGAGAATCAGTGCTATGTATATTACTGTATTTGGACCGATTTTCATATATATATTTTTATAACAAAATAAATAATGCCTTTATACAGTGCCCATATTTGTACTTAAACAAACAAAAAGCTTGGCGGCTCATTATGCAAGATACAGCTCAGACTAAAAGAATAACATGACGTCCCTGGAAACTAATTTCATATATATAATATATATTTTTAATATTTATAGATTTATATATTCAAGTATCTGTATTCAAAAAAACATGTGAGTACTACTAATAAACAAAAATAAATGTTAGTTTCAATTATTGTGTATTTTTCCCTTTGACTTGATAATTGTTCCTTCAGAGCTGTAAAATAACATGACAAGACAATCCAAAAAAAAAAAGGAAAACAAGTAAGTATATGTTGCATCAACAGGAATGTCATGGTACCAGAGACGTAACAGGTTATGGGTTACCTTTTTATAGCCTCAAAGCATTCTTAAAAAATATGAAAACACAAAAAAAACATCCCACTTATTTAAAGTCCCTTTACTCCCACTTCCTGCAGTGCAATGCAAGGGCTATGTGCAGTCCGGCCCTGAGCATCACGCCGTCAGTGTCCTCCCACACGGTTCCTTTCACTCAGTCCAGAGGGCCCTGAAACTAGGGGCACACAGTGCCACTGTTGCATGTTCTGATGCCACACATTACTCAGACACCTCCGTATGCAGTGGCAACCCCTTCATACACTGCCAAAGACGATATGCTTTTATTTCTTTTTTGAATAGTCACGCTTTCCATAAAACGGAAATTTATAATTTTCCATGCTTTTCAACCTCATTTCCTCATTTCATTGAGTCCATTCACACAACTAGCACCATGACATCCATTGTCCATAAAAAAATAGTGCCTTTATGTACTTAACAAGAACTTCGACGTAATCCGTGGCAATGTGCAATTTGCAGGCTCTTCTCTGCCTTTTTTTTTTTTTTTCCTTTTTTTTCTTTTTCATTTGTGGTTAGAAGGTGCTGGAACAGGAATCTGTACGTGTGTGTGTGTTTATGTGTGTGAATATATATTAATATTAATATATATATATATTATGGGGCGGCACGGTGGCTTAGTGGTTAGCACATTCACCTCCAGGTTCGAATCCCGATCTAGATGGAGTTTCCAAGTTCTCCCCATGTCCATGTGGGTTTTCTCCGGGTTCTCCGGTTTCCTCCCTCGGCCCAAATTGGCTGCTCTAAATTGCCCCTACATAGTGTTTGAGTGAGTGTGTGCCCACATTTGGATTGGCCTAGATGTATCTGCCCAGCGCTCAAAACAATCTCCCCTGGATGGGCATGGGGAACACCCCGCGAACCTAGTCCCTAGTAAGGGATTAAGCAGAAGATCAAGATGAGATAGATAGATATATATAAACAAAATTGTGGATGTCCCTTTATAGTAAGTGGTGCAAAGTAACTTCTGTTTTGGAAAGATGATGCTGAATGCTTGTTGCTCATGCTAGTTCTTCATGTCCTGGTGCTCTCCAAAAATGACTGACTCTTGCATATACACATACGTCTCTTTGATCACAGATACTTCCTTTCGGGTTTTTTCACATCCAGCTGATTTGCACAAACTCGCTCCTTAGTTTGGTGTCTTTCGTGACGTGCCGTCTGTACACTGCAGACTCCCCCAGATTCAGTTGCGGCTGATGTTGGTGTCTGTTGAATGCCATACAGAAGGGAGCTTGGTGGGAAGAGTGATGAGATGCTTGTGGGCATTCGTCTGCTCCCGGTCTTTGTTCTTCTCTGCATGTCGCCTGAACTTCTTCGATCGCAGGATGAGTGGGACGCCTCTCCGCAGCCTCTGTGCAGCATTCTGTTGCCACAGGCCATATTTGGAATATTTTACAGTCACATGCTTTCTTGGGACATCCTAATGGGGGAGAGCGAAATGATTAAAATCAGAATCTCACTCCGTTCTGTTTCATATTTTAACAGAAGTGTCTCATTTGAAACACACGCACATGTTTGTATTTATGCATTGTAGGAACATAACATACACTTCCATTTATATTAATAGTAACCTAACCTTATCCTAACCATAGCTAAAACTACACAAAGTCATTTTACTTTAAAACTGAATGAATGACAGTGAGAAGACCAGCTTGTGGTCCCCGCATTTAAATAAGTTTATTTAATAAGTTATCCTCAGTCTGAGTGTTTGTTCTCCACAATGGTTTATATACTTGGTCAACACACGTGCATTTGAATTACATTCATACAGGTGTTTTGCAGCTTAAAGGGAGATAAAAGTCAAAATGCTAGTGAATCCCAAACTAACCTATTAAAAAGAAGTAAGAAATAAAAATATTTGACAAAGTGCTAATGACAGGAATCTTTTTCACACTTCTCACCCGTACTTTGTCCAAAATCAGATTACAGCTCACTGTATCTCATTTATAAACCTTTTGAAAAACAAACTGCCTGAGAAAATCTGTAAGTGACCTCTATTCTTCCACTAACATCATTTTCCACTCTGTCAGCTCTCTTGAGAAATGATGCGCATGTGTTTTCTGTAGATATAAACTGGGTTATAGATGGTCAGTGTGATAAAGCACAGGTGTTGTTTTCCATGCTGGTTGTTCCCTTACCGTTTTTATTGCTGGGTTCACAGGTACCTGAAGAGATGTGGCTGAAACATCCCTCTCTGACTTAGCAGGCTTGGCACAGTATTGTTCCAACAAGGCAAGGTCACAACTCCTAAAACAGCACTCCTCCACAATGCCCCGGTTTTGGACACGTCGGTTGTTCGACCTGCTTATGGGCCTACCTGTGGACATGTACAACACAGAGGACTTAGCTGACGGATGGCATGAAGTACGACAGTAGGATACCTAGGTAATGTAATTATAAATTCAGACAGGGCTGTGATGGCACAAAGTTTTCATTACAACAGTCGGTAGGCTATTAAAGGCAGAGCTTTGGTGCATACAGTGCTTTTTGCTTGTTCCTCTGCCAGCCCGAGTTAATCCGGTTAGGCTGTCCAACTGAGTCGCTTGCAATTCCGCTAAATGAATCCATACATGTTGATAAAGGCAATGAGGTCAGATAAAGATAAGCTGGAGAGGGGAGTTTGTTAAGATGTGCACATATTTAAAAATGGCAGTTATCTCCCTGACCTTCTCTTATGCTGCTCAACAAAGAGTTGAAGAGAAATAGCAAGTGCGTTCGGGCAGGACAGCAAGAGGAACACAAGGTTAAAAACGCAGGATGGATGAGTAAACAGAGGGATGAGACATGTGACAAAGTAACGCAGGAAATCTGATAAGATGTACTCTGGATAATCAGTTGTTTTCAAACATTCCAAAAAAGCTTAGAGGCAGGATTTGTGAGTGGGGCAGGAAACCTGATTGAGGGAAAGTGGAACTGGAGGAGGGGCAAAAAACTTTCCTGGCCTTAATTGGATAATGATCTCTTTGGGCAGTTAGGCTTTGGTGGCCAAAAGGGCATACAAGCATTGTCTATAAGAAAAACAGCAAACATTGCAAAACAGTTTTGACCTTTAAGTGCAGATATGGTGCTGGGAGCGGTGGAAACAGTACTCTCTTGCTTTTTTAATTATAAACCAGTCATGTGACAAATTGTATCGTATCTTGTATCTGTCACGGGATCTCGTTTCACATCAAAGCGATGGTAATAGTAGCATCACCCTCTAAACTTCGCCTTCAGGACCATGATCTGCTAAGCTTGGGGACAACCAAATGCCACTTGGGTACTGTTACTGTCCTTTGCGGAATGTGCGGCTAAACAAACGGACCATTGTGGACGCTTTTGCGCAGACGCGCCTCTTCGGCGCAATGAGAGATATGACGCGCAGAACGCGCAAAGTCAGCAGCGCGCCGCCTTTTACAAATCCGCACAGCGAGGTCTCCTCCAGTTAGAAGCGTTTAAACGTCTGCAACTGTTTTCAGGCTTAAAACAGTGGAATGGAGTGCGTTCTGCCCCTGGGCAACTCTGCGCACCGCGCGCTTTCTAAACAACCCACGTCTATTATCATAAGGGGGTCGTTTTGAGGTGTCGGTGCTGTTACTTACTGAAATAAAAGCCTCTGTCTTCACACACGAACTGCAGCGCGTCCACCAGCTCCCCGCCGCACAGCGTCTCAGCCGCGGCGACGTTCAACGTGCAGATGGTGAGCGCAAGCGCGCACACGAGCAGCTGACCCGACGAGCGCGACTTTCGGCTCTGCGGAGAAAACACAGGGTTTAAAGTCCCATCTGCACCCCAGGCTACACCCTCCAACTGCTCTGCGACTGCCACCGGGATACGAACCCAGCTGAGCACATAATACAGAACAACCCGAAATTACCACCGCGACACTTTCATTATCTTGCGCGCTCGTGTCAGGATTCTTGATTCGTCTGTTTATTACACACATTCTGACCGACACAACACCTACATTTATTGGATGCTTTTATCCAAAGCGACTTACAAGGTGAGTCACAACATCCCTGGAGCAATGAGGGTTAAGGGTCTTGCTCAAGGACCCACACTGGTAACTTTAGTGGACCTGGGATTCGAACCCCCAACCTTCAGATTGATAGCCCAACACCCTAACCACTGAGCTACCTTGCCCTCGTGCACACCACCTGACGACAAGAAAAGTTAGTGCCACAAATGCTTTCATCTCCCCACTCTTTCCAAAACACCAAACACGTTGCAAATAACCCAACAACTTAACCGTGAGGGTCCAGACTCAGCAGAAATGCCTTGTCTGGACCCAAAGTGCTGTCGCCCCCTCGTGATGTTCGGCTTCCCCCTGCACTGTGTTCTTTAAAGTCGAGCTCGCGCAGTCAATTAACGGAACGCGCAATATTGCAAACGCGCCAAAGTTTCCGAACGCGTGAAAAAATCTGAATGCATTTATCATATAAGCATTAAAACACGATACACGATTTAACCCAGACTTTCCCCTGTTTTCTAGCCCATGACAGCAGTATTTTAATGTCAGCAATAATATTACAATTAGAATTATTCTCCGTACATCGTATCGCAAATGGAAAGCATCACGTTTCAATATTCCCATCTCTCTAAATACAGTATTTTTAAAGGTTTACCTTAATAATGCCACTCTCTCTTCTCAAGCAGCTGTGGCAGATAGAAAGGTAGCTGAGGTTGTGCTGTTGCTCCATGTCAGTGATTTAAAAACACCAAAAAAAAAAAAACTTGTCCTAAAGTTTGGTGGGAAAAAAACGTCAGGTAGTGTAGATTTCCCAGATGGTACTGTTGAGATGTCTTGGTGTTTGTGTGTGTGTGCGTGTGCGTGTGTGTGTGTGTGTGTGTCTATGTGTGAGTGTGTATGACGCTGTCCCAAAAACCAGGCGACAGGCAAAAACTTCTCAGAGTGAAGTATTATATAGCAAGCCCCGCCCCTCAGACCCGCTCGCCTCCGCCCGCCGCGGCCCCCTCCGCGCGGCCGGCGGGTGTGCGCATGCGCGGGATGAGGTCCGTCCTGGAGCGCGAGCTGGCGGGCCGGCGGCGGCTGCCGCGCTGCTTCCTTCCTCTGCTGCCATTTCCTCCCCGTCTACCTGCCGCATCGATCCGCGCGCGCATAGTGCCTGTTATATTTCGCTAATTCACTTACAGACCAATCACTGACAGGGGATACTGGGAAATTAGCAGGATCTGAACTGAACTTGAATGGTTGTGATTGTATTACGTTATACCTGGAAATGTCATCCATCAGCAGGCAAAGTAATTACAGCCATTACTCGGTGCGGCTGTGCTGTGGGAATGGTTAAGGCTGAAATAAAAGCTGCCCCCACCACCCTGTATATTTCCTGTGTATGGTGCATGCATCAAATTCACACCAAGGTCGAGCTCCAAAGTTGAGATGGTTCACAATCCATCCATTTTGTAACGATGCTCACAATGTGGCTTAGCAACAATCACCCCAGACATAACAGGTGCCATTCGTGATCGTCTTCTCTAAGTGTTTTGAAGTGATCAATGCTTATATATATATATGTGGCTTAGTGGTTAGCATGTTCGCCTCTCAGCTCTAGGGATTCTCGGTTCGAATCCCCATCTGGGTGGAGTTTCCATGTTCTCCCCGTGTCTGCGTGGGTTTCCTCCGGGTTCTCCGGTTTCCTCCCACAGTCCAAAAACATGGATCAAGTTAATTGAATTCTCAAAATTGCCCCACATAGAGTGTGTCTGTGTGAGTGAGTGTGTTCCCAGCGATGGATTGGCGCCCTGTCCTGGGTCTATCTGCCCAGCGCCCGAGACGTTTTCCCCTGGATGAGCATAGGGAACCCCATCGCGACCCTAATAGAGGATAAGCGGGAGATAATGAATGAATGAATATATTTATATATATATATATATATTGTTCCACCCCCTACACACACATCTATTACGTACAGCCAAACAATATTTGTCCTCCCACAATCTCACTATAGAGTCCCATCAGTCTTCTATTTTCCAACCCTGTCATCCCTGATAGTCCTTTTTTTGTGTGTGTTTCAGAGTCTCCACCCATCCTATGTAATATTATTTCTCCCTCTTCCACATTCCCATTTTGGATTTCTGCCAGTAACTAATACAAAGTCCATCTTTTTCTGGTCTAGTAGCTCTTCTGATAAAGCTGGTGAAGTGACTTACTGAAAAAGCCTCCATTCTTTCAGTCTTTGGACAGTACATGACATTTGTATCTCATTATTTTGACCGCATCATAAAGTGATCTATTTTGCCTACTGTACTTACACATAGAGGAGTCTGTCCTCCACATTTATCCCATCCTACAGTGAAACAAAAAACCCCAAAACACACACACTGAGTGAAGTGAGCACATGTGCTTGGAGCGGGATATATATAAGGGCAATTTAGAGCAGGCAATTCACCTTTAATCCATGTTTTTGAACTGTGGGAGGAAACTGGATTACCTGGTGAAATCCAAAGCGGACACGGGGAGAACATGGAAACTCCACCCAGATTAGGATTTGAACCTGGATCCCCTGTGCTGAGAGATGGACGTGCTAACCACTATGCCACCATGCCGCCGAGTAGATTATATTTTTCTTCATGAAATTAGAAATAATTATCAGACATTCCCTTCATGGTTCTGATAAGAATGTCTCAATGCACCCCTTCCTGTAAACAAAACCTAGATGGGTTTCCCTGTCCCTCACTGTCTTCATGCCATGTTGCACTAGAAGCTCAGGGTTGAACGTGCAATGCCGAATTTTCTAATTATTTTAATGTATCTTTTTCCCATACATGACATTACTTTGTTTCAGCACGCCGTCTCTTGTAGTTTCAGCACGCCGTCTCGTCATATGTGTCCCGTTTATGATGACATGATTAGATTATCGCATAAGCTCATTACGTGGAAGTTTTTAAACAAATCATAGGAAGAAGACAAACTGCCATACATCTGCTTTGGATTTGGACAGCTTAGAGTCATTGTACTAAAACAGACAGATGTTATATCTTTATGGAATATTCCAGCGTTTCAAGTCGATCTCTGTTTCATGTGTAACATCAGGGTCATTCTGACCAGTTTTATTAAAAAGGTTAAGGGGAAAAATACATCACAATAATCCTTTAAATGCTGTTGGTAGGGCATTCATAAACTGTTTTTTTCCACAAGTCATGTGCTCACAAAAATTGTTTGCTTCCTTTAAAATACAACTGATTTACTGAATAAAGGTTCAGATTTTTAGAGCTTTGATTGCAAGGTTTTGATATAAACAGGTTGAAGAAAGGAATCAGTTACAGATTGTTGTCCATTAACTATATTCTGTTGTGTGAATATGACATTTTCTTGGCAGATTCTCATCTGTCAACAAATCTGGGAGGGGGACACATCCGTCTGATAAGACAAAAGTCAGCCATTGCATCTTCTTGAAACACTGCCCGAGCAGCTGGTGAAGGTGCAAATAGTTGGCTCCAGAAGTACCTGTTTTGTTTTAGTCCATAAAATCAGGAGAATGTCATCCCTCTTACTCAGTGCAACCAGACGTCTCAGTCTCAGGTGGATTTGGTTACTTGTAATTCAGACAGATCTATAGACTTGAGATTGAATTTCATCTTCATGTTTACTATCTGGGCGGCACAGTGCCGCAGTGGGAAGTGCTGGCGCCTCACAGCAGGAAGGTCCTAGGTTCAATTCCCAGGGGAGCCACTGGGGTTTACATGTTCTCCCCATCTCTATAAGGGGTTTCCGCTAAGAGCTCTTAATTCTTCTATAGGTCCAAATTAAAATGGTGACACTTAATCAGACATAGTTTCAGAATGTGTTTGAGTGTCTGTCCTGTGATGAACTGATGACCTGCCCAAAGTGTTTCAATTCCTTTCAACCACTGAGCACCCTCCACAACTCTGATAAGAAAGAGTGACTTGAATAACATATAAATAAATGTATAGGTTTTCTCATTGCATCCTGTTTGAATAATATTAAAATTATTTTAACTATACCTTTTTTAGTAGCTAGAAGAGAGTTCAGTTTTTTCTTGAATTGTCTCAGAGTGGTCTTCTGTAGGTGGAATTGATGGTTTTATCTACTTAAAATATTGTAGAGTTACATATTTTTAAGGTTTTTTGGAAACATTAGTTCTACTGTTGAGGCATATTGATCAGCTCATAGTAGAATTATGTCCCTTTAGGATCTAAAACATAATGCTACATCTGATGTAACCGTCCTTCTGTCATAAATTATCAATGAGTGGAGTTACTGGAAGACCCATTATGGGGGTATTAAACCTCTGCTCCTTGCTCTCATATCATCTATCAGTTGCAGGGAGCAGGAAATCCTGTGGGTCTGTAGGATAATATCATAAATCATTCACTGCCCCATTCATTAAGCTGCACTATTATTCATTTTAGCTCTATTGATCTCTACAGATGATTCTCCCTTCTAGCAATGAGAGAAAATGCTCGGTGACCATGCACCACATCCTCCTCTAAAAGCAAGAAAAATGCTGCCAGTAGATGAAAAATCTGGGTTCAGCTTAGGAGATACAAATTAGTTTATTTATAGCGGGGGGGGGGGGGGGGGGGGGGGGGGGGGGGGGGGGGGGGGGGGGGGGGGGGGGGGGGGGGGGGGGGGGGGGGGGGGGGGGGGGGGGGGGGGGGGGGGGGATATATATATATATATATATATATATATATATATATATATATATATATATATATATATATATATATATATATATATATTCATTATATTCCTTCATCAATGAATTTTCTGTTTTTAGAATCATTAAAACTGCCCTTTGACTGCCACCTGGTGGCCATATTAAAGCGCCATCATGTTTTAGTTTCTTCTAGAAAGTTCCATATGTAAATTCAGTTGCAGCCAACGAACGGTATTATTGTCATTATGTATCTATACATTCATTCAACCAATTGCTTGATGCCCCCAACACCCTGTTTGGAGATGTACAATCAGAGACGGTAGATCTGTTGTTCTTTGTGTTAGTTGTGCACAGGATGCTGATTGTTGAAAGTTTTTTTTTTTTTTTTGGAAGTGTCACTGTGGTGTTTAAAACATCCTCCAGTACCTGTTTTGTGGTGTTTTTTTGGGGGTCATGACGATTAGAGAGTAGAGTAAAATGTACTTCAAATGCATACAAAGAAATGGTGGAGTATAATCACAATAAATTTACAAAGTTTATATAATAATTGGAAATTATTTGTCCATATAAAACCAGATCGTAATATTTTAAGTTTAAGGATAATAGCACATCAATAGACAGTGGTTTATATATTTTAATTTTCATTTATATATTTTCATTTTCATTTTCATTTAGTTTTCATTTGGAAAACATAGTTATAGCAGCCCTCGACTGCCGACTTTCTCATTGGTCTACAATACAACACAGAAATAAAGTGTCATTAAATGAGATGTTAACTAGATATAAACATTTCATTAGCTAGCCCATTGCAAGAAGCACATCATTTTCCACATCCATTTGCACACAATAGCAACAGCACTTTCAGAATTGAACAGGTTTCATTACATTTCACAGATCAATTTAACATTAAAAAAACAGCTATAAAGACTAAACATTAAAATATACATGGATTATTTAGCAGAATAATTCTGATGCACAGTTTCAGAATTTACAATTCAATAGACATTTCAATGGAATTTTCTAATAAATAGGATCTGGGTATTTTTTCTACAATAAATAGCATTTTTTTAAAAAAAATACATAGTTGTTTGGAACTTAATAAACATGAGACAAAAAGTGATTGAATTCTTTGGATACATGTGATCTGTTGCCAAAATGAGGTCTTTTGGTTGTTACTTAGCATCTAGAAGCAACAAAGATAGGCAAAGCAAAAAGACAGAAAGGACTATAGGAAGAAAGGTGGTACAGTTTTCAGCACTGTGGTTCTATTACAGCAGGTGAGAGAACCTGGTAAACTTAGGCAAGGATGTTCAGTGCATCTGTCAGGAGTTTCATTTCATCCTTCACTGACTCTAGTCCACCTCTGATCTTCAGTGGATTATCCAGTACTTCGATACTGTTTGTATAGGGGTCGAACCTCACCGAAAATGGCCTCTTGATGCCCAGAGAATACCCTCTGTTTTTTAAAATAGATGCAAATGCACAAGTCATGTTGTGTTTACCGATTGTAGATTATAATAATTAAGCAATACAATAATTAAACCATTGAAATTAATGCTTAGTCAAGGAGTGGCAAATATGGGTGCAGGGATAAAATGGTTGGATAAATACATCTGTTTGACCATATGGTTGAGAGTATCTTAGAATTATGACAGCATGCCTCTAAAAGCATCGAATGTGGTTATTAAAATTTAGATTTGCAATTTTACTAAAATGAAAGCGAGAGAGAGAGGGAGAATGAAATATTCTTGTTACCTGAGTTTCTCTTTAGCATCAGAGAAGCTCTCAGACACAAAGTAGACAGATTGGTAGGCCTGGTCCTGGTACGGCTGCACTGCAGCCGTTTCTGGGTCAAACTCGAGTCTCTCTGTCTCTTCAGAAAGAGCATGCTGGTGAGAGATTCATCCACAAAACAGGTTGTTTGTGATAGATTGAGCCAAAATCTTAAATCCTAAAGCAACTGTACTCAAATATAAAAATAGTAAGACAGAAATCAGAAAAACAACAAACCAAAAGCTCGCCGTAGGAAGAAAGTAGACCGGCTCCGTAAGCCTTCACTGTGTCTCCCTGCTTACAGAGTCCAAACTCCACAGTGAACCAATAAAGCTGACGGCACAAAAGCACAAGACAAAAAAATTACAGTTAAATACAAATGTATAATAAAAAAATCGTACTCCAAAAATAGTAAAGGTTTATTGTAATTATAAACATGATGAATAGTGAGTTCCTTACTGTGGATAATTTCTCTATGTCTTCTTCTGAAGCACCAAGCGAGGCAAGGCCAATGTTCTGCAATGTATTACAGCCACATTTTAAATTGCCCTGCTACTTATCTGAGTTAACATTGTTAAAGGCTGTGTAAGATACCTGAGAAAACTGAGCAAATGTTTTATCAGCCAGCATTGGGACATGACCAAGAAGCTCATGAACACAATCCCTAGGAAAATATGATTAATTAACAGTTTGAAGACATTTTCATGAAACATATGTTTTTTTATTTATTTATAATTAAATTAGTCTATTGTTTCATCTGTAGACTAAATACACCAACTAAATTAAGGGAAATTTAAAAAGCATATACTGTATGTTGCTTCTTACGGTTCTGGCGAGTGCATGGGGGAAGAGGCATGACGAATATACTGTGTACACTGAAACACACGGAATGCCAAACTGGCCAGAAAGTCTCGTGCTGACAAAAGACCTGCCACTGGTCTTAACTGAAAGCCAGTACGCTCTAGAATACACAGAGTAAAACAATATAGAATGGAATTAATTAATGCGATTCAAATATGTAACCCTCTTATAATTACCTATATATAACATAATAATTTTATTATGGATGCAATTCTAACATGCTGATCCCCAGCGCTGAGAGGTGAATGTGCTAACCTCTATGCTGCCCACTTTCTAAATTCTTTTATATAAATTTTTGAATTTACTTCTATATAAATTAGTGTATTTATATTATCTAACAGCTTAGGTGCTTTAATTATAAAGTAAAAAAAATTCTAGAACATACTAGTATAGTTAACTGGCAAATAAATCGAATGAACATAAAACCATTTTAGTGATGGTATAGGAAGGGAAACATTCTGGTCAACGTCATTGAGTTAAGCAGATTTAATTTGTTCTGACCTAATTTAAACCAATTGGTTTTATTAAATAGTATATAAGTAAGTTATGTGTGGTTAAAATTTTAGGAGACGATTGTTATGATCAAGCTGTGAAAACGTACTCAGTACCTTTCAAAAAGCTGGAGACGTCCTCTAACTGAGGGATGTTATTAGGGCTGTAACCACAGTGTGTCTCCAGCAACCTAAAAGCCTCTAAATACTCATTACATGCATGGGTGGTGTACAGATCACTAAGTGTAGTATAGACCTCCCTCCTGCCAAAACACACACACAGAATTAAGAGGATGAATAGAAAGAGTCCAAAAATTTTTACTCTGCAGAACAAATCTTAAGGTTTCATTTCAAATTGCGAACTCAACAACAAACACATGAAAAGCGTGCTGTAGCACACACACAGTCGTGTTCAGAGTAAACCAATTTCCTTCAAGTTGGACAGCCTGGCCTGAGGTGATTAAGTTAACACGGCATGTTGCCATGGAGTTCAGCCCAAAAGCTAAACGTTTCTTCTTAACAAATTGATTTATCTTGAAGTTTCAGAGGTTAAATAAGAGATATGTGCATATTTAACAAAATAATCTGACCTGCTTCTTTAGTGGCAGAAGGTTGTTTTACACCTACCAGGTTTCAATTTCCTCTTGAGTGTACTCCACTCTGGGGATTGGTTCTCCACTGGAAAGACATCAGATTTGATTTTAAAACCATATTTATTTGTTCATGACAAAATAATGAAAAGCCTGACGCACACAAATGAGAGATCTTACTGCTTGAATTTAAAGGCAATGTCTCCAATGGACTTCCGTCGTTTTCTGTACACAGGGTCTGTAAATCCCTGTTGCAAAGGAAATGTGACTTGCAGTTTCTTGGGTGTTTAGCAATTTAATATTAGCTCATTTTATTTGTCAGGGTGTATGTATATATATATATGAGATACTTACTGGGTGATCCTGATCCAAATCAGGATCGAATTTGGTTACCAGGTGGTGACATTTATCCAGTTCTGAAATTTTCTTCGGAAACCAATGGACTTAATAGAAAATGATAAACATTTTTTGAAGTGCAGTGCATTTGTTTTAAATGAAGAGCAAAGTAAAAAAGGTGCAGCCAAAAACAATGATCTTACATTTCAGCTCTTTAGTGGTTCTGACATCATCTGCAATCCTCTTAAGGGAACTGATAAGTGTATTTACATCAGAGAGGTGAACTTCACAGCGCACAAAGTATTCCAAATCCCCCGGCCCTTCTTTGGGTTTCCGACATGGTCTGCTCTCAAGGTGGTGCATCTTGGCTTCAAATGTCTGCCAATAAAATAGAACCAAATGTGGAAATATAAACCATTCACATGATTTATAATGCAAATTACAATAACATGTCCTGTATTTAGTGCTTCTCTCTCTGAATAGAATAAACCATAATTACTAAAATGATCAGATACGGTCCTGAACTGATGAAAAACCTAACGGCACTCAAAGGACAAGAAAAGTTTAGTGTAAAATACAAATACACAAAAAAAAAATACAAAAAAATATATATATATATATATTTTTGCTTTATTTCCATCTAATTAGAACTGGGGTGGTACCTACTGAGGAAATTTTTGTTTTATGTAATGTTATGAGCTTTATAATTTACACACAGTTATTTGTAGGTGCATCAGTGCAGATGTGACGCTGGGAAACAGACGCTGGCACCTATTTCTCTTTATTTATAATAACTCGAGGTGATCAGGTGCACTGCAGGTGCAATAGATGTCAGTGTCTGTTTCTCAACTTCATTTGTTTCTACCTCAAACACTTTAAATGTGCGCGACAAGGCGGGGGACTTGGTGCCCCTCAAAGTAAAGAAGAGGTTGAGCAGAGCCTGCCCGTCGTCCTCCTCAAACACGATGTGCTCCTGAGACTCCGCCGCCCCGGCCGCCGCCGCCGCCGCCGCCTCGCGCTCCTTCCGCGCGTCCTCGATCAGACTCTGCCTCCTGCCCACGAACCGCGCCGACTGCCGGCACACACAGGGGGCAAGAGCAGGGGGCAAGAGCAGGGGGCAAAAGCAGGGGGCAAAGAGCAGGGGGCAAAAGCAGGGGGAAAGAGCAGGGGCAAAAGCAGGGGCAATGCAAAGGCAGAGACATGACCATGTACAAATGCTGAATTCTGCACAAGATTATTTGAACGCAGCAGGTGATAATTAAAAAAAATTATAATTGCATCAAAATACCAAAACTGTTCCGCATTTTGCATATTATTTTCAGTTAATAATAATAAAGACAAATAATAAAGGCTTATAAATACTTGGTGACTAAAAATCTATCTATCTTATAAGAACTAAGACTGGCAATAGTATAGAAGGTGTTATAAAGGTTTTATAAATAAAATTTTTAATGCTAACATATATATATATATATATATATATATATATATATATATATATATATATATATATATATATATATATATATATATATATATATACACACACACACACAATTCTAGTGCCATATACAGGTAATACCAATCCTTTAAATAATAAACAGCTCCTAATAAATATTTCATAGGCCTGTGTGAGTTAAAAAATAGTATCAAAACAACATGGTTGGTGGTGCTTTTCATTTCATTTCATTAAATGTAATTGGGTTAGAATGGTAAAACAATACAGCATCACCTAAAGCCTTTCAGCATCACCCTGTGTGTTTTGAGTGTGAACATATGGGCTGGTTTCACTAAGTACAATTATATACTTTAAAGATCATCCCTTTAATCACTTAATCCACTCAACTCACTTAATCTAATACAGTATTTAATAATGAATGAATAATGGCTCTTAAGTACATCCTAAGTACATCCTTCACCTGTTGCCCAGAAAAAAAAACAACGACCGACTTTTTGCTTTACATTTTCCCCCCCGTTTAACTAAAATTTTCATTCTTCAAATAACATTTAATTAATGTTAGATGTTCTGGAAGTGAATGATTTGTAAGCTGAACTGAACTTACTGTGATGGAGTCGGAACGCTCCAGTTCGGATCCAGCTCTTCTCATGCTCTTGGTGGAGGAGGTGGAGCTGCTGGAGTTCGGCATAGTTTTTTATTAGATTTTAAAGCTTTTGTGCTGAAGGTTAGATGTGTCTCCAGTCTGCAGCGCTGCAGATAAACCTGCTCCACGTCCCGCCGCCTAAGCCTCATATTTATACCGACAATTCCTCTTTCCTGACGTCAGAGCCCCCGAGTCCCTGCTTTTCACCACCGGACACTTTACACCCCCCAACACACACACACACACACACACACACACACACACACACACACACACACACACACACACACTTCTTCTTTAATTTAATCCAATTAACGCCGTTTCTTTTGCCATTTTGCTCTTATTGATGAGCAAACAAAGGACAAATCTGAGCATTAATATAGCCTTCTAATCTGAAGATGACATTACCTCAGGAGATAAAGCTGCATGAAAGATTTGTTAAAAATAAAAGTAAATAATATGTGTTTTAAAGCTAATGTGTTCAACCATATAAATATACATATATGAATATTATACTCGTTTCATTTTCATTGCCTTTTTTCCAAAAAATTGGAAATTGGAATTGACACGTAATGAAGACTTAGTGCCACCAAGAGGAGCTTTGATTCCAGTTAAGATTAACGGAATTTGGAAAAAAAAGAAGCTGTGATGAGGCAGCTCATGGAGGCTGAGATTAGTCACTGCATTAAGGGTTATCATAGCTCAAGGATGCAACAGAAATGCTAACGCAATCCATTTTGGCCTTGGGCAGTCCACAGCAAAAGGGCTTGTGTCGACCTTAATTGAGAGAGACAGAATAACAGGATAAGGAAAACTATATACAGGTGAAGTAGACTGACATTAAGACACTGTCAGGGTTACCTTAACTGTCATGGTTTTTTTATAAACAAAAATAAAAAGTCTGTAGCTACTCCTCTTAATAATCCCAAAAATCAATCTGAATACAAATAGTCAACATTTAAAATAAGTTTTTTGTTTTAAGGCAAAAGTTGTGTCATAAACCTTTATTTCAGTCTCACAGAGGACTGTATAGCAGAGGACCAAACTGGGGACTCTAGATCTGTGTTTTTTTATCAAGTTGATTTACAGCATACTGTCTGCCTAAGAGAAAACCATGAATAATATTCAGAGATATAACACTGCACCAAAAACACAACATAATCATTACAGAGTATAAATCTCTACAGGATGAGAATGAAGGTGACTTCTGGGTCAGGAAGCTCAGCAAACATCTTAAATTGCTGACAGCATGACATTCATTGTGTTTACACTGTTTTTTTTATTGTTTCTGTCCCTTTTCTGTCGATTACAGAGTCTTCCTGGCACGATAGACACAATTATCGCAATTATGTATTGATTTCCATTTAGCATCCTCCTCTCACTAAGCTCAGCAGCTCATCCAGTGTATAATTGTTAGACATTTAATTGCAGCGGGACCCAGCTGGGTCATTATTCCCCATCCTTGTCAGGTTTTTATTTATTGAGTATTGTGTTTTGGTGTTTTTTTCGGAACCTCTCAGGCAAAATAAATAACATAAAAACAATTAATGAACACCGTAGAGCATTCTAATGGCACTCAATGAGACATGGCTTCTACAGTATTTTTAAAAATTAAGGTAAATACAGCCAATGGCATACAGTAGGACGATGTGATTCGAGTGCCGTGTTGAGATCACATGTGCAAGTTATATTTAGTACAAACTAATAAACAGATTTGATATAAAATGAAAAGCATATATATATGTTGGGTACCATATTGCAGGGGCATATTGTGTGTGTTTGTGTGTGTGCGTTTTTTAAGTGGCCACGTTTTTTGACCAGTCACAGGCCTCATGAACAGCAGCATGCTCTAAACCCTGTAAACAGCTATCTGAAGCTTATTTCCTCCACCCTGAGGCAACGAATGCAGACTGCTGAGTGCACTCTTATTTGATCAGGCTTTGGACCTGATGCAGCCTCCAACTCATTTTCCACGAAAAGAGGAGGAGCTTTTTCAAATACTGTTTTTTTTTTACTAAAAAGCACTGGTTTTAGTGACAAGATTTTTTTTTTTCCACCCTTCAATGCTTTCCACAAATTATCGGCATTGTGACACCCAGGACTTTTACATTTCTATATTTCCAGTTACATTAATCTTTATCATTTAAACTTTATTAGCCTACAAGGCCTACGAGCCTACGAGGTCAGTTGTAGACTTGAGGTTAAGGAACCAGCCTTGCGACTTGAAGGTTCCCAGTTCGATTCCTGGTCCCACCAATTGCTATGGATGAAGTGCCTTGGGCAAGACACCTAACCCCAATAGCTCTCCGGATTCCGTGTACAGGGCTGCCCACTGCCCTGAGCACATGTACTCACTTCACTCAGAGTGTGTATATGTGTGTGTATCACTGCACGGATGGGTTCAATGTGGAGGACCAATTCCTCTGTGTGTAAGCACTGTAAGCAAAATAGATCACTTCATTTAATTTTTCAGGTTAATTCTAACCTACGTTTGGAAAACATAATCAGTATTTCTAAAAGAGAAGAGATAAAATATATACTAAGGCATGTGTTTATTCCCGGAATTTAGTTTAAGTCCAGTTTGCTTTTGTATGTTGGTGGATTTGCTAAATCCAAAATATTCCCTTTCTTGTTTTTTCATTCCTTGTTGGACTTTTGCATGATCTCATCTTTTATTGACTTTATATGAAAATGTGCTTCAGGAAAGTGTCATAAAACCACTTGCTTTCTAACTGCTAAGTTCAAGAACATGCTTTGTGCTCTGCTTCTTCTGTAAATTGTTATGTGTGGTACAAATGTAATTACCCATTTCCTTTCCAGTCTGTCAAAATACAGCTGCCAAACAAAATGACTAATCATGCACTTTCATTACTTTTTTACACATGTAATTTGTCAAGAGATGGCTGGCTAAGTGTGTGTGTGTGTGTGTGTGTGTGTGTGTGTGTGTGTGTGTGTGTGTGTGTGTGTGTGTGTTTGGTGAGTGATGGTTGTTCAGTGAGCCATGTTAAGTTTTCTTGAATCATGGCAGACTGTGTCCATACAGGTTGTTTATCCCGGCTCCAGAACTACTGGCACCCTTGGTATTAATGAAACATCTGAAGTAAAATGTAAATATTTAAAATTGCCTCTAAATAGTGTATGTCTACACACCCTACTATATAGTAGTGTGCGTCCATTGATGGGTTGGTGCTAAATTACAGTGGGTTTTGTTGTTGCCCCATTGCAAAATTTTGCAGGTTTCCTTTCACAGTGCAAAGACATAAATCATACACATTGGAAATCATCTTTAAGTGTAAATATATTAGTGTGTCTGTGAGATTTTCACCTCTTTGGGCCACCCATGTGACCCAAAATAAACAATGCATTTTAGAAAATTAATAAAATATATTTTGAGCCAGATGTTTGAGCCATGGGCTACATCAAAGTCTAAGAAATCAACACCTTACCTACATTAATGAGGATTTATTGATCATTCCTGATGGCAGCATGTGCATGCCCAGCCTAAAGGCAGACTAAACCTCATTGTGATCATCCACATCCTGCTGCCACGAGCGTTAATTACAATCTGACATTTTCTTGTCTTCACACATTCAGCTTTCTTGAGTTGTTGAGCTTTTATTTACTAGATTTGCTTTTGTCCGTTAGGCTCAGACATGAACTTTTTTGTCAGGATGAAAAAGTTGCCATTATTCTTTAAGAAAAAGCTGGGACTCTCTCTCCCATAAAAGTGTGCAATTGATTTTCCTGCCCAGAGTCTGCCCTGAGAAGAACCTGACAGGACTCCTTAGTCACGAAGACGGAGCTCAATCAGATTTATATTTCCCAGTTAAAAGTTAGTGGGATGGCACGGTGGCTTGGTGGTTGGCACGCTTTGCCTCTCAGCATTGGGGCTCCAGGTTTAAATTATAAAAGTTCAACATTTACATGAATTCTCTAAGTTTTGTTCAGTCAAAGTAAAGATTTTGGGAGAAATGCTGGAGGTCTTTAGGTTGGACTTGCTGGTTAATTGAGTGAAAAACGATGTTAAATGACCAGGTAAGGCATTTCCATAATGCAGGTGTCTGAGAAATGACTCTTATGTGGAACTAAAAGGTGCTGCTGTCAGAAAACAGGAACAAAGCAATCGAAGTGAGCTGTTATACCTAAAATTGCTTATTGGGGCTGATGTGTGAAAATTGCCTTTGAGACTCAACGTGACTTGGGGACTGAGGCCCCCATAAGGCCAGATCAATGACACTTCAGACGAACAGGCTTATGGCTGGGTTGTGACGTGGATATGAGACACATGGTTAGGCTTATCGAGGATGCTCACTTCCTCTGGATAATGGCCGCAGCTGCGATGGGCATCTGTGTGGCCGCCCCCAAACCAGCACAAGTGTCTTAGGGCCTCATCAAGGACCACACGCAGTCCAATACAGCTGACTTACCCTGAGATGGATCTAATAGATAAATAGGGATGCAGAGGCAGGTTGATTTTACAATGTACCCTGTTTGTTATTATCTATATGATGATGTCTTTTTGCTGGAGTTTCATTAGAAGTCATTTAATTATTGGCAGTTTAATCACAGATAATAAGGCATAATGATCAATGTGATGATCCCTAATTAGGCCTACATATTCCACCAATATGGGTGTGTGCATTTGCTTGTCCATGAATTCATGTCTATGAATTGATGCTTGGGGTCAAACAGATAACCAGCAGCAGCAGGTTTCTTATGTCTGAATGAATTTGTGTCTTTTGTGATGCAGGGTTTAATGTTAACTGCAGACTTCCAGACCTGACCTGACCCCAAAATAAATACTCTTGACATTTCATACTATTTGATAATTGCCCTTAAATATACAGTTTCTTACCTAATAATAGCATCCCAAATAAAGGAGAACCTGCCATTTAGCTGTTTGTGAAAAGATAATTTGGAAGACATAATGACATGCCTATCAGCCTTCAGCACATGTGTGGAGACACATAAGCACACTCCTGCTTACTCAGCTTTCTTCTAGTAAAACCCAAGCATCCAACATCCCACATAAAACCACCGCTTCTTAGATTTACGGGCATATTTGTTCAGGCTGCTCTTGAGATTGAGCAAACATATGCTTGCCTGTCATGCAGAAAGGTTGTAAACAGGCCCATGAGTTGAATGACGGACTGCTTTGTGAACAGGCCTAGTGATGGTTGCAGGTGTCTCTCATTATGCATCTGCCAAAATGTCACAGCAGATAGGCCATCTTGTTGTTTTCAAATTGCACCCCTCGGAGCAAACCGTCATTGTCCATCACAATGGAAAACATACAGTCACAGATGGTTATTGTAGAGAATAATGTAACCCTGTCAGTCTGCTGGCGAGTGCAGCTGCGGATTCAAATGGGAAAAGAATTGAGCCTGTAGGTGCTTGATGCAAACTCTATTTCGTTGTGACATAATGATCATGAACGGGAGAGTCGCAATATGTTTATAAGAGGGAATAAAAAGAGCACGGGCATCATGCAGTGGCTGCTGATGGTAAAGGGCTTGTTTGAGATGAAAACATTGTAAAACTATTACTTGCTATTTCTATTTGTACTATTTTTATTTCTATTTGTTTGTAAGGATTTGAAGTGAATTGGTTTTGAAGGAAGGTTTTGATTCACATCCCACCACAAGTACATAATAATAATGTTCTTGATCATTTATCTTCTGCCAGACAAAATAGAATTTTTTCCTTTTAAAAAGCTGACCCTCTGCACTGCATGTTGCAAACCACATGTGATTTTTGGTTTGAGCACGAGCCAACTGTTAAATGTCAGACTACGTAGGAGATTAAACAGAGACACTATGCTTCCCTCCAGGCTGAAAAGCCTGTCCCTTCATCTCCACTACTGGTTACTGGTACTGGCTATCAGACTGCCGGAAAAAGAGAGAGAGGGTGAGAAGTGGAGGAAAAATAGTATAAATGACCTTTATCTGACCTGTCAACCCACACATTGGAACTGCACTTTGGTTTCTTCTCTGGTTAAAGGACAATATAGACAGCACTGAGTTCATTAACATTTGACTAAACATATTGCTGTGACATATTCCCTTTTAAAACTTAATCTGAATTGTTATATATGTGTCTCAGCATAATGAAAGCATATATCTGTAATCATTAAGGGCTTTATGCTCCCAGTAAACAACAATTATACATGACATTTATAGGGCAGAAAATTTAACCAGCATGAATTCACAATGCAAAACGTCACATTCATCTCAGGCACTGACAGAAAAACATTTTTGTTACAGAGTGGACTTTATTTGGTGCATCATTCATTCATTATCTTCCGCTTATCCTCTATTAGGGTCGCGGTGGGGTTCCCCATGCCCATCCAGGGTAGAACGTCTCGGGCGCTGGGCAGATAGTCCCAGGACAGGGCGCCAATCCATCGCTGGGCACACACTCACTCACACAGACACACTCTATAGGGGCAATTTTTGAGAATTCAATTAACTTGTTCCATGTTTTTGGACTGTGGGAGGAAACCGGAGAACCCGGAGAAAACCCACGCAGACACGGGGAGAACATGGAAACTCCACCCAGATGGGGATTCGAACCGGGAATCCCTAGCGCTGAGAGGCGAACGTGCCACCGTGCCTTTGGTGCATCAATTAAATTATTTTGCAAAAGCAACAATATGAAATAAATGATTTTTATCAATATTCTACAAGCAAAAATAGATGTGTATTTTACATTGAATACATGAGTTCAAATTGTCAAATTATTAGGTATAATATGAAATACCACTGCATAGTATAAATAGAACGTTTATCTGCCCTAACATTCGTTTAAAATGTTTATACAGAGATGTTAAAATGCTTACATTTTTTTGTAAAACAGAAGGCCAAATTTAAGGAATTAATAAGAGGATGTATGGACTGGATGTTTTACATTGTTCGTTCCACAAGATGGCAATATAGAGCAGTAATATACTGACGTACATCCAACTTATTTTGATACATCTGTTAGTGTAGTACTATTAAAAAAAAAAAAAAAATATATATATATATATATATATATATATATATATATATATATATATATATATATATATATATATATATATACACGGTTTTTTACCTTATGACACAGACTTCAACAAATATATACTCCACTGTGTAGTCATGTTATAATAAAATTAAAATCAGGTCGTCTACCAACGAATGATTAAATAATTATAAAATTATCACTAAATTAAATCATTTTGTCTAGTTTGGAAAACTGGACACTCAATCATATACAGAATCTGTATATGAGGTCCTACACTGTTAGACATCTACAGTTCAGTTTATTGTGATGAATAGAAAATTTGAATTATAATTTGAAAAAATATTACGTATATTTGGGATCAAACATAAGATTTGAAGTTATTGACATTGCTATACCCAACAGCTTTACAAAAATTCACTAAATTATGTTTTAGTCAAACACGTGACTCAAAATCAAAAGGCTACAAGCACTGTTTTTATTTACACCTGTAGTCGTGTGAACCCGCCTACTGAGTCACGATTGGACCATAGTTCGTGTTTGCGTGCCGCTCGCTGTCCAATGAACAGACGTCTTGTGTATATGACTTGCCCAAATTGATGTGTGAAACTCGCGCTGAGAGTTAAATAGAGTTCGCGCGGCAGGCAGATGATGGAAACGCTGCGTTTCGAGTTTAACAATCAGAAGAGCTGAACAGCAACAAACGCGCTGCTCGCACCGACTGCAGACTCACTGTGACTTTAACCAGTCTGAGGAGATTGAGAAGTGATTCACGAGTCGGTTCGTGTGAAGGAGTCTCTGTGCAGGAGTCGGCTGACGGTGGCGTGTCCTCGGGACTTGGCGGCTGGGGGATGGAGGTCTGTCCGCGGAGCCACGCGTGCTGTCTGTGAGATCAGATCAGATCAGATCCGATTAGATCCGATTAGCAATGAAGAGAGAAAACGCTGTGTGTAACTGCAGAGAGAAGACGAATTTCTAAAGGTAAGTCATGGCTTATGCGCTCAATGCGTGTTCGCCACGTGAAGGCGGGTGAGATGATTGTGAGATGATGGTGAGATGATGGTGAGGTGAATGTGTGATGATTGTGAGATGATGGTGAGATGATGGTGAGGTGAATGTGTGATGATTGTGAGATGATGGTGAGATGATGGTGAGGTGAATGTGTGATGATTGTGAGATGATGGTAAGATGATGGTGAGATGATGGTGAGATGATTGTGAGATGATAATAAGATGATGGTGAGATGATGGTGAGGTGAATGTGTGATGATGGTGAGATGATGGTAAGATGATTGTGAGATGATAATAAGATGATGGTGAGATGATGGTGAGGTGAATGTGTGATGATGGTGAGATGATGGTGAGATGATGGTAAGATGATTGTGAGATGATAATAAGATGATGGTGAGATGATGGTGAGGTGAATGTGTGATGATGGTGAGATGATGGTAAGATGATGGTGAGATGATGGTAAGATGATAATAAGATGATGGTGAGATGATGGTAAGATGATGGTGAGATGATGGTGAGATGATGGTGAGATGATGGTGAGGTGAATGTGTGATGATGGTGAGATGATTGTGTGATGATTTTGTGATGTTGGTGAGATGTTTGTGGGATGTTTTGGTTCCGTTATCGCTGGAACAAATAATATACAGTGTTTGTAAATATTTCCTATTGTTTGTACAAAAGCACGGATTTCTTAGTGTTTAAGACAGAGAGCCGGTACTTTGTGTGATGTGCTATTAAAAACATGATCTCGTGGAACTTTCCTCAACGTAATGGAAAACAAAGTATTTATATGTTTATACATAATGATACATATCACTTCCAAACCATTAAACACACCTTTCATGCTTCATTATCCATTTACTCCACTTACTATAGAGATGGACTTTGTAGTTCTACAATTACAGACTGTAGTCCATCTGTGTTCTTTGTTGTTGTTGGTTCTCTGTTCTCTGTTGGTCAGGAGCATTACAGAACAGGTATCATTTGGGTGGTGGTTTATTGTCACTTCTGCAGTGTCACTGATGTGATGAGGGTGTTTTAGTGCAGCAGTGCTGCTGGAGTTTCATTTAAATACTCCAGTGCCACTGCCAGGATAGTACCCACATGTACCCACAAACGGTGGACAATAAGTGCAAAAATGGAGGTGTGTTCAATTTTGATGAACTGTATGTATGACGTTAATGGTCAGGACCACCGAGCTGATGTTTGTTGGTGGATGGGTATAGAATAGAATTTGTTGATCTATAGACATGACTGAAAGCAGATTATGACTCTGCAAGTAGCACTGTCAACTCACAGTAAGTAGGTGCTAGGTGCAAATCTAGTGTGTCGTGTAATGTGTCTAGTTCCGTGTCATGTGGTGTTTGCACGTTTATAAATTTTATAGCCCTCTTGAGTGACCATAGCTGTAAATGTGTCAGTGGTTTTACTCTGGTATGGTCTGGCAACCTGTTCAGGCTGTTCTCCGGCTTTACACACAATGAGCGCTGGTAAAGACCCCAACACCCCTGACTCTAATTAAGATAAGTTGGTAGAGAATTAATTCTGTTATATTTACTTATTTCACTTAAAGTGTTATAGTAGGTCAAACGTAAACATAGTGGATATAAAATAAATGTGTACTTGCATTACCTTCATTTGTCAATGTGCTGAAAGTTCCAGAGTGTCTTTTAACCTCCCTGTAATGATCATGATTGTTTACAGCTGGTTGTGTCTTTGTGCTTACGTAAGGTGCTTTTGACAGATCAGAGTATTTGGTCAAGCTGGCCTTACTTTGTGTCTCAACATAGATTTTGTCAACTGCAGCTGAGAGGAAACTGGTTTCGGGTACTCAAATAAAATCCGATCATCACCAGGGCTTGTGTACCATAAAGCTAATGAAACTCCAGAGTCCCAGTCCAGAGTCACAGAGGTTTTTATACTGCCATCTGCTTCAAAGCTGTTTTAAAAGTATAAAGACGGAGGCCTCAGTCCCAAATTGAACCCAGTAAACCTGAAGTTTATTGTTAAGTACATGGAGAAATCTCAGTCCATTTCTAATTAGTGCTATGTGTAAATATTTTTGGCTTTGTATTGATTTAAGACATGGCCTTCAAGAGTTTGCACTCAAAGGAAAGCTAGTTTAATGTTTGGGGGGGGGGGTATCTAATTATAATTTTGCGTAATGTGAGCAACTGATAGTTAAAATGATACTTATGATGGTAAAAGCAGCTTTACTAGCTTCTATTCCATAGTGTTATTATTAGTATTTTTATTAATATTATTATTAATAATAATATTATTATTATTACACAAGGCTTTTTCTATACATTGGCAGTTTTGTTAACTATAATTAGTGTGATCTGTCGTGTGTTCATACAAGCTGGATGTTACCTACTAAAGACTGTTTAACAAAACCATTGGTTTCAGAGGATGCACTATATTTTTACTCTTGAGCATAAATACAGGCCAATGTTCTGTTGTGGGTGAGTGTAGTTAAAGGCTTTGTTGCACAAAGTGACCAACTACAAATATACCTGAATGTAGCCACTGTTTTTTATACTGTGCATATTGCAGATAGCATTAAAAAGTAAAGCATCACTTCATCATTGCTTTGCATCAGGAGAAACTTCATAGTTTTTTTTTATGTTCTAGGACAGGGCTAATCAACTTATTGGTTTGTGTAGCGTGGGGGCAGATTAACATGCACACATGATGTGAGGCCACAAGTGCATGACTTGACTTGCCTTTCCTCCATGCCTGAAATGTTCTCCCCTGGATGGGCCTGAGAATGCAACCCCCAAAACTGAAATGCTCAGTTTTTAAACATAGTTGAGACTTGTGGCGGATAGTAAGAGGAACCCATTCCGATGGACCTTTGCAATTGTGTGATCATTTGAATATCGCCGATATCGGATTTTACTATATATAAATACTTAGATTTGACCACGTTTTACTAAAAAACCTGTCTACCACGCTTCTGAATTTTCTGCTGTCAGTGTGTTACAGTCACTAGATAGATCACAGAGTTTGTTACCTCGTTTAACACGTTTTGTGCCTTGCAGGCAGAATACAATACAAAGAATGTATCACAGCTGAGTTAAGGTTACGCAAGTTGCTAAACACTTGGGTGTGTAAACCTGGCTACTGTAAACTGTCATAATGATGAGCTGCTTTCTCTGAAATCCTGATGCAGTGTTTTTGTGTTGTGTGTTGACATGTAAAGTAACAGGCAAGACGCAACGGACACATAGGATGGGATGTAACAAATCCCAATTAGAGAGATTTATTTTGTAAGTGCTTTAATTTTGTCTGCCTGAAAGATATTGTTTACCTGTAATGATGGTCATCATCATTTAGCACCTCCATCATGATTACACATTTGGTTCTGCTTGTGTTATGTTCTGATTTGGAAATGTTACTTGTCACTATGCCGTCATATTCATTTGGTTTGAATGCAGTTTCTTACTCTCTACACTTACTATTTTGTAATTTTTGTTATTATATATCTAAATCAGGGCGGCACGGTGGCTTAGTGGTTAGCACGTTCGCCTCTCAACGCTAGGGATTCCCGGTTCGAATCCCCATCTGGGTGGAGTTTCCATGTTCTCCCCGTGTCTGCGTGGGTTTCCTCCGGGTTCTCCGGTTTCCTCCCACAGTCCAAAAACATGGATCAAGTTAATTGAGTTCTCAAAATTGCCCTGTTTATAGTGTGTCTGTGTGAGTGAGTGTGTGCCCAGCGATGGATTGGCGCCCTGTCCTGGGTCTATCTGCCCAGCGCCCGAGATGTTCTCCCCTGGATGGGCATGGGGAACCCCACCGCGACCCTAATAGAGGATAAGCGGAAGATAATGAATGAATGAATATATCTAAATCATAACAATTTTTATTTTCTTGAAATGCTTGCATGCGGTGTGAGTTGTGTTTTTATATATTTGCAGTTAGGTGTAATATTAACCAGGTTAAAGTTAACACAGCTGCATTTTTGCTTATTTCCGGTATTCTGTTAAAGATGCAGTAAGCCTTAACAGCATGATGCAATGGTGTGTGTGTGTATATGTATGTATATATATATATATATATCATCGAAAGTCTGCTTGTGGGTTCACCATAAACATTTACATCATTGCTTCGATTATCACAATTGACAAACTTACTCTTTGGGAGTCTGCAGAGGTTTATATATTCTTTGCAACGACTAAATGGTGGCTTGATTTTGGGCATGTTAGTGTTTCTTTGGAATGGAATTCGTCGTTGTGTTTTGGACATCACATGCAATAAACCAATCAGCATGCTACTTGCCATTCCCTTTAGGAGCCTGCTGAATTTGGCAGATTGCTATTTCCACAGTGAAAATTAATGTTTACACCTACAAGAAATATCATCATGAGCCCGGGCCAAGTGGTTAGTAGTACATAATGGTAGTGCTTTAAAAACTTTAGGCAGGAACAGCTTAAATGAGATCCACTGACTTGCAGATATAGGCTTATACATACGACTCTGGACAAAGTTTCTCATGCTGTTCCTTTGCAATTGGTCATTTAAGAGGAAACTGCCAAGTTAATCCAAATTCTTCTGAAATGACAAGATCACAGTAGTACAGTTTAAGATGAGCAGGAAGGTTTGAGCCCGACACCTTTAAGCACGACAATGTTCCTAAACACACCAAATTAAAAACAAGGCCGTGATTTAAACATAGAATGGACCGGGTAATTGACTTTGGAATAGAATGGGCCGGGTAATTGACTTTAAGGTCACTGAACAATTGCTGATCAGCAGGATATTTGACTGAGCACAATCAATTCTGCATTCCCTCCCCAGTTTATAGGTGCAAAGCACATGGAATGCATTTCAACAGGCTGTAGTTCAACTTTGTTATTGTATTTTTATTTAAAATTAATTTATATATATTCTGTAAATTACTGTGAAAAGACTTTGGCTTAACTGGGTTAGAATACGTGGTAAATATCAGTTATACGGAAGTCCAAAATAGATCTGAAACCTTGCCTTATGCCCCGGTGGCTTCCTTTTTAAAATGCAGAGTTTAACATGGAGGGCAGTGAGATGAATGTTTCACATGTTGCCTTCTTGTTTTTAAAATAGGTTTTATGTAATGCAGAGGGGTAGATGCTGATTCGTATGGGCATAGGTTTGCTTGATCTCTAACTGTAATATTGCTCATAAACACTGACAAACTGCAGATTAATCAATCATCGTAATAAG
Organism: Corydoras maculifer; assembly: GCA_019802435.1. Taxonomy (NCBI): domain Eukaryota; kingdom Metazoa; phylum Chordata; class Actinopteri; order Siluriformes; family Callichthyidae; genus Corydoras; species Corydoras maculifer. Next base: position 220,502 of record JAFMOD010000509.1, read on the forward strand.
ATGTGCTCTGTGGTGGCTTCCAAAGCTGGACTATTAAAGAATGGATGACAGTCTGTATCTATTAAACTAAAAAGTCTATGATCTAAAGGGCAATAAATGAAGAAATGGGTAGTTGTCTCTAGCAAAGTGGTGATGTTGGAAGGTTACAAAAATGTAGAGAATATTTGCACTTTTTTATTTAGAAACCACTTTACACAAAAAACATTGTCATCGTGTTTTTAAACCTGACAATAAATGTGGTCAGATGTTGTAACAGGGTTTTTTTTAAACTTCCATCCCCCCCCCTCCCCAAACCACAGACAGGCTGTGTCCATAAAATGTAACATTTTAATAAGTGCTGATCAAAGACTGGGTTAGATTAAAGTTTTGATTTGGAGATATAGACTTTGGTTGTTTTCTAATGACTGCTCCTAAAAACTGAATGTGAAATGAGAAAACTGCGTTAAACAGACGGGATTTAGTTTCTACAACCCTAAACTTGAGTTTGCTTAAAACACCGGGGGTGTTGCTGTGTGTAAAATTCCGTTGCTGGTCATTTAGTGTTTTGAAATTTCTTTTAAAGGATTTTTCAGATGTCGCGCCGCCTCAGGGTTGGGAACTTCCAAGTTTCCATTCAGACATGTACACGGCATGAGTCAAAGAAAAGTGTTGAGTTATAGTTTACATATGGGCTGAATGTTTACTAAAAACCACTGCGTGTTAATCTGGGTTTACAGTTGTAACTGCTCTTTAAGAATAGTGTAAGTTTATGAATTAATATGTGAATGTTTTCAGTAAACACACTGCCTTGTAATAAGAGAAGTGGGAAATAACATGCATTTCCTCAGTTTAATTGTTCACTTGTGGTTGTCCGTTTGCTCTGTTGCTCAGGTCTGTGAGCTCACTGCCTGCGGTCTGTCAATATGACATTATTTTGCAAGAATTGTGGTGGCCTGTTTCAGTGTCGGGTCATTTTTAGAATTGATTAATACTGGTTTTGCTCTTTCTTGTGTTGCATGTGTGTGAAAGACCCAGTGCTGTGTGGTTATTGGATAGATATTTTAGATCCATTGATCATCATTGTCTGACCTGTGATGAATGTGCAAAACCAACACACCTTGTCATAGCCTTGTTAAAATCTTCCTAGAATGGAAGCTGTTGTAGCTGCAAAGACGGGTGACTTGGACTGGAATTTAATTGTAGATTCTGTAGGTGCAATATGTAACGATATTCATGTAGTGTATTTTTAATTTTGTATCATGTGATTACATACAGAGGTTAATTAAATGTTCACACTAAAAGGTTTGTCTTTAGGTGACTAACTCAGAATGTTTGAGAAGCTTGAGAACAGACACAATAGTGAAACTGAAATCATGCTCAGCTGTATTGTGCTTCCTTCTCTCTCATGAACCCGTGAAACTCACTTTAGCTGTAACGTACAGCGCAGTTTTATTTAGTAAACTGCTAAATAAATAAAATGGTTGGTTGGGTTCAAAAGAGTAAAATTTCAGATAAAGCAGAGTAATGTACACTACAGGCAGAATCAGAATGGAGAGATTTGCTCCAGTGACCGACTACAATTAGATGATTGTGCACATGCACATTTGGTTATGTTAATCACATTTCGGCTTTGTGGGTCTCCTCTAATTGACCCGTAGTTTAAAGCAGCCTAACAGGAAACTGTGATGTACCACAAACAATGGCTCACTGCAGCTGCCACACTCCTGAACTGCCCCTAAGGGGCCACAAAAACAAGCTTAGAGGAAGTGAACTGGAACGGTCTCTAAGCTGGGCAGTAGTTGAAGAGTGTGACTGGGTTTGAACCTCAAAGTTGTAACAAACCAATTCATATAATAAAAAAATGTCTTTAACCCAAATGTTATATTAAATATATATATATATTATATTAAATATAATTAATATATTAAAACTAAATGCCTCATTTTAATAAACAAAAAGTTTAAATAACAAAATATCATGTTTTATAAAAGTTTCCTTTTGGTCCCTGTAATATTTACTGCATCGTAATTCATACCACACAGTAATGACCCAATGTAGAAGGATTGATTTCTGTGTAATCTGTACAGCATCTGTTTAGTTTGAAAGGAATTTCCTTTAAAATATTTTCTTCTTTGACTTTAAAAGTTCCCTTTTGTCGTCACACAAGAAGTTTTTGGAACATCGTATATAAAACTATGTCCTAGCTATGGGGGTATGGCAGCTATGGCATCCCTGATGGAGAAACCTGTATCTGTACAACTTGTTTGTTTTCTTAGCCGCTTTTCTTAATTAGGGTCATTGTAATCGCAGGGGCCTATTTTAAGGAGCCATTTAGCCAAAATCACCTACTAGAATATTTTTGGACTATAGGAGGAAATCAGGGCTCTCAGAGGAAACCCATGCAAACATGGGGACCCATGCAAACTCCACCCAGAAAAGACCTCATGTACCCTGCCCAGGAATCGAACCGACATTCTTTCTGCAGGAGATTCATTTTATATTGTCTATATGTTGTTTTATATTGTGAAGCTCAAGAAAATGAACACACTTGAAGAATAATTGCACATCTCTGCATGTATACAGTTCCTATAATAATAATAAGTAAATGTGATTTTATGTCTTAATAAGATAAATTGTTTATTAATCAGATTAATGTTTGGATGTCACTAAACTAAGTCCTTTACCATGGAGAGTTGAGTTCAGTGCTTTTTATGTGTAGTATCTTGTGTAGTCTGTACTTTTAAAGTTAATGCTCAGCTCATTATAGTGTATCTGTGTTTCAAATATGTTCTAATCTATGCTTCCTCATTTACCGCACTTTAAGTGTTTTGAACCTTTCATGCAGCCAAAGGTTCAATCCAGCCAGTAAATTCTAATATTTCCTCTCACTTATATCAGCAATGGATGTATTAACTTTAAACAGTTTACAGTTTGATGATATTAGCATTAAACTCTGTAAAGCAGTAACACTTGTTGGACTCTGTAAGCACATTTTTGAGCACGTCACCAACAAATGCTCTCACCACCTGTTTGACATGCGCATGCTCCCCCTCCTCACTTGCTGATGATTTCAGCTGGTGTTGTGGACTTTAACTAAGTTTCACTCTTTCTTAATACTTTTGCTGAAAGGCGTTTTACGTAAATTTACGTTTATTTTTACGATCATGAAAAAAAGGGTGGACTGAAAGGTAAGACTAGTGCATCACATTGTCTTTTGTTAATGTTTCAGTGAGTTTAGATAAAACCGGCTTTTTGTACTAAACTAGCTGTGTAGTATATAATAAAATAATGCAGCATACTGTAAAAGGGAATGTATTAGTGTGAATCCACCCAGCTGTGCTGTTTTAGTATCAGCAGTGTGTTTTCAAATGGGGGGGGTTTGAGGTGTTTAGGAGAAACAGGAAATCTGGATCTAATTGACTAAAGCTAAAGTAGTTATTAGTTTTTGTTTTGTTTTGTAAAGGAAATAATACATCTACATTTATTTGAATGAACATTTAATAGTATAACAAGTATAACATAGCATTTACTTTGATGTATAACCCTACTGTTCGGGAGCAATGGTTTTAGTCTGCTGTTTTTAGTTTACTCTAGACTCATCATGTTTGCCTGGGGTTTTGGGGCATCATGATGCAGTTAGTGCCTTCAGCTTGCAATTAAAAGTTCCTGGGGTTGATTGCCAGTTGGGAGGAACAAAGCCTTCTTTTTTTTTTTTTTTCACTCCTTGTATGCAGTCTGCATTATCTTACCATGATTTGTGGATTTCTAACTAGGACACCGGTTTCTACAACATTATAAAGAAATGTAAAAATGTATATTATATTGTTCCTTAGAGTGTTTTTATGGCATTACAAACTGCACATTTGTCGTTCTATTGACCTCTTAAAATATTCCAAAGCAGCTGACGTTTTGTTTTTGGGGTAGCAGCGGCATGCAGCCTCTGGCTCACATTAGTTACATGGCAAAACTGCTGAAATCAAACCTAATTAATTGTTTGAATTATCTCGATTGTAAAGCAAAACTATCTGATTCCAATCACACTGTATTATGTATTTATTTAAAAGTCCCTTTCCTACCATCATGTAAAAAGAATGGCCATCCTTTTAACCACCGAAACACTAACTGGTGTCATATGGCTTTGCACTGTTCTGTATGCTGTAAAATACATCGGCTTCAACTGCGAAAAAGCAAATATACGGTGAAAGCTTTCTGTCCGTGAGCTGTCATGAGGCTGTCGTTTGTGGTGAGGCTGTTTTTGTGATGGGGTGTGTGATGTGAAAGTGACAGGTGATTTTAGAAGGCAGGTGAACCAGTGATCTGTTTGCTTGGGATGAATAAAAAACAGGCTTTTTAAATGATCCTGTTTTTATTATTGACCAGATATTAATGTAATGGAAGACTATTAAATGAGGAGTTGATCCTGCCATTATTATGAATGCAGTACCAACCGATGTCAGATTTAAATGCCATAATCAGTGTGTAATGTATAAAAGTTTGGGTTTTTGTCTGGGTATCTAATTTGCTAAGTAATGTGTCTGCAATGTCCGTTTGGGAATTTTCTCAAGAGCTTGTGCAGAGTTCCATGCATTGTTTTCTGTTCATGTTATCTACAGCATGTCAAGTGTTGGTCAGCATTACTATCTAGGATCTCAGCTGATGTGTTCATTCGTCGTCTGAGAGCAGAGAGAGTAACATTTAGAATACTGTTGAGTTGTAGTGTTTGTGTTCAGTATTGAGCTTGTGCAATGTTCCGGAAGATGGACTAAATATGGGTCATTTATGTTTAATTTAGCTTTGATCAGAAGTGTTGGGATTTGATTGTCAGTGGACAGCTCTCTTTTGTGAACCTGACATTCTGTTTATGCTTAAACAAATGACCGTGACTCTTTGCTCTTTAACAGGTTCTGAGATGAAGAAAGACATTGACGTGATAAAAGCTGAAGAACGGGCTGAGATCATCTCAAAATATGAGAAGGTGTGTCAAATATCACATAAGGATATGTTCACTGGGTGGTGTTGTAGACTGGTGTCCAGGCAGATTCACTTACTTTTGCCACTAAATATATATTATATTGCATTATTTTTGTCAGTAAATTGATGACTATGACCATTTAATTAGACCTATAAAAAGTTCTGAACATATAAACTTTCATCCACCTCTGTATATGAATAGGATGCTCAGTTAGTATTTAGAGCTGTTATCAATTAGGATATGATAAATAAAAACTTAGTGTGAAGTGTTAAACTAAGTGTTACCCCCTGGGTTTGTTCTGCATGTTCTTTGCTGTTCTTGGTTTTCCTTAAGAGTTTATTTAAATGGTTACAGGGCAGAAAGGAGGGTGATGACTCCGAGTCCTGGGAGGATGCCAGCAATAACCTCTTTAAGGTCATGGACCGCTTCGGCTTCCTGCAGTAAGTCATGTTCCAGTCTTTTCTTTCTAGTGCCTCAGTTCATGAAGACATACCATAAACCCCCAAAGATGATTAAAAAAATTATAAAGTGAAACATAGACAGACTTGTTCTCTTACTCACTTTTCCTGATTAACGCTTCTCTGTAGCACAAACATTCTGTTAGGAATTGTTTGTGAGGACTTAATCAGAATCAGACTGTTTTAAAAGCTCCTGCACTAACAATGACCTAAAGTCCCTCCTGGGTGTAATGCACATCCTGGTTTTGTTAGCAGAAGTGTATGTTTGTCTTTGTTTTTAAATGTATTTTGTGTGAGTGGTTTTTAAATGGTCTGCATTTTTTTTTATTTCAGTGAAAAGGAGTTGCCCACACCAGGTGCACTGGATGAGAAGGTCAGAGCCCACTGCTGTTCAGACACTACATGTTAACAAACAACATAATCAGAGGTGTATTTTCATGAATTTCATGAAAAACCCTGATAAACCTGCATCCAAGATCTGAAAAAAATCATAGTAAATAAAATAACTACATGCATCCTGTGTAAGAAACAGTATTCAATATTCAGTATTCCAAATGACTGAATTAAAATATAGTTGCAGGTAATAAAATCTGCTTTGTTGTCAGTATTCATTTGCGAGGTTGCCAAAGGGGGTTCATCAGCTACATGTACAACAATAAATGTGTAATTTTTTTTGTCAAAATGAAAAAAAAAACATCTGAAATGTATCAGTATCTACTTTAAATATGCAAAATATCAGAATAAGGCTTAGCCAATTCCATTTGAGCTTTTTTAAATATCATTATTGTAAATCCTTTAAAAACACCTGCTTATAAATACTAATTATAAACCAGAAGGTGTTCATTTCTTATGTTTAAATGTAGTTGAAATTATGTTTAAACATATTACTTGTTTTTGCAGTCATCTGTTAAGGTGAAATTTTGTAATAATGTAATAAAATCTCATTTTTGCTCCAATGTTCTGCCACAGTATAAATCACAGGAGATTGAAAGGGTGAAAAAATGGCTGAAGATAATAAAAAACTGGGACAAGTACCATAACAGTGAGAAGGTCAGTATTGTACCGTCAGGAGTGGGTTAACTAGTCTAAAGGCCCGAAGATCCATTCAGCATCTATGGGCATGGTACGTACAATAGCTCTCATTCCAGTGTTTCCTCATCCTGTTTGTGTGTGTGTGTGTGTGTGTGTGTGTGTGTGTGTGTGGTGCAGATGATGAAGCGTGTGTATAAAGGGATTCCCCTACAGCTGCGGGGCCAAGCTTGGGCTCGCCTGCTGGATCTGGAGAAGGTGAAGCAGCAGAATGAGGGGAAGTACGAAGTAAGTGTCTGTGGCAGGATCTGTTCCTGTTTGGATTATGTTCTGTTCATTTAAAGCTAAATGCAGGAGTGAGGTGTGCACTGTGGATGTACAGTTGTTGCAGATGTTTATCTTTTAAAACTTTTTAATTTTTAAATTTTATTAGTTGAAGAACATTATAATTTAATTAAATAAATAAATGAATGAACAGATGTGAACAAGGCTAGACATATTTCACTTGCACAGATCCAAGTTTCACTCTTTATTTTTATGTCTTCAGAAAATGAAGGAACAGGCCAAAGTCTACTCAACGGAAATAAAACAGATAGATCTGGATGTCAACAGGACTTTTCGAAATCATGTTATGTTTAAGCAAAGATTCGGGGTTAAGTACGTATACACACACACACACACACACACACACACACATTAAAAATAAAATATCACACATGTGATTTAATGTTTACAGCGGCTTATTTGTGGTCCATGTCTTTCTTCATCACTTGCCGGATCTTTTTTTCTTTATTTCTTTTAGTAAGAAGCCATTTCTTTATTATTTTGCCGTTGTTACCCCCTTGTGTATAGATGCGTGCACAGTGCACACTTTGGACTTAGTAACACCAAACACGAGCCACTTCCTCTGTCTCAACACATTTTTTTTTTCTCTCTTGTACTTCCTGTAAGTGAGCGAGGTGTTCCAGGATGCGATGGCCCCACCCCTTACAGCATTATCCCTTGAATAAACACATGATGACTTATGACCATCTGACTTTGTGCATTAAACAGTGTCTGGTTGTTGCTCTTCCCTCATTGTGACGTCTTTTAGTGGATGGATCCGAACCGAGGCTTCAGAATAACGTTTATCATGAAGGAAGATGTTGCTCAATATTTATTTTTAGAGAACACCCACAAAAGTGATGTTATGACTAATAACATCACCCATCTAGGTTAGAACGTGTGTGTGTGCTATTATTTTAGGCCTTAGTTGTGACATTCTGTCACACAGCTGAAGGACATGAGGTGCTTTTAGGCTGTGTGTGGAGGGTGGGGGGGGGTGTGTGGTTTGGTGGTTGAACTGGGAGCTGCACAGAAAGGAAATAAAAATGACATCATAGCTGCCCCACCTGCTGTATCACACCAACCAGGGACACCCACTTCTTTCCGATTAATGACATGTTAATTGATGCATGTTAAAACTTCTGTGATTACCTTTTCACACATCTATTCTGACTCATACAAAATCATGCGATGTTTATCACATCACTTATATACTTTTGTTTTTCTGTTTTGTAGACAGCAAGCACTGTTTCATGTGCTGGCAGCCTATTCTGTCTACAACACGGTGAGTGTGCTCATCTTTATGTGTGTGAGCTCTTTATTAGCAACATTATACTAATCAGCAGTACAAATACATAAACCTGCTATTTGATGCCAACAACCATGCCATAGTTTTCATTTCGAGCAAAAAATTTTATTTTCTACTCATCCTGATGGTTGCTGTTGTCTTTTATGTATCTGGACCTGACATGTACCTGCATTGCACTGTGCTGCAATGTGATTGGCTGGTCAGATCATTGCAGTAACACAAGAAAGTAGATGTACAGGTCGATGTAAATATATTAAAGTGCATGCATGGGTTTGTTTATTATTGTATGTCTTCCTGTGAGTATATGGCAAAATAAAATCATTTCTATTTCATCACGAGGGCCTTTAAAGTTGTGGTCAGGACTCTGTCAAGTTCTTCCACATCAACCTTGCCATAGTCATGAACGAGCCTTCCCCATACTGTTTCCACATATTAGAGCAATTCATAATACTTACAGAAGTTTTATAATTAATGTTATTAAATTTGCTTCATGTGTAATACTGTTTGTTTCAGGAGGTTAGTTACTGTCAGGGTATGAGCCAGATCGCAGCCATTCTGCTCATTTACCTGAACGAGGAGGATGCATTCTGGGCCCTGTCTGAGCTTCTCACCAATCAGAAGCATGCCATGCATGGTACATAGTTTAAATCCTGTTTAAAATATGGAGGCTCATCACAGAACGCTGTTTATTAACATGGATGTGCCATTTTAGGATTCTTTATACCTGGTTTTCCCAAACTGCAGCGCTTTCAGGCTCATCATGACCAGATTCTCGCTAAACTCCTACCAAAGCTTAAAAAGCATTTGGTGAGTATTTATTAGACACCAGGAATTTTGTCACAAAGAAATATTCTTAGAATTATTCAGAAGCTGAGATGACATTTTGTACCCTGTTTCAGGATAAGGAGCAGATGTCTACTGGTATATACACAACCAAATGGTTTCTGCAGTGTTTTATTGACAGAGTAAGACCATTTGATATGTTTTCTCATGATGTTGGGTGACTTATTACAATTATTGACTGTTTATTCCAGTATTTGTATGGTATATTTGGCACTGAGGCTTATCACATAATAATCAGGGTATGAAATGTTGGATTATGAAGTGACACTGGTAAAAACACAGATACTCAGTTCTGTAATTCTGTAATTATTCAAATATGTTCACTTGCCTCATGTTAAGAGGTTTAAACTAAATATGGCTATGAACTTAACTCTAACGTGAATCTTCTGTAAATATAATGACTGATGGGGACTTTAGAGTAACAGTTTATTTTTATTTTACACTACAAGCACTCACACACACACACACACACACACACACACACACTCACACATACTCATACATATGACCTTAGAGGACTTTAATATTCACTCCGGATTAAGGCGACTTGATTGAACTCCTTCAGATTAAACACACATCACAGAACATGTCTACTTGATCTATTCTACACATTTCTAAAATTGGTAAATACCAACATTGTAGTTGGTAACTAGTAGTGGACATGTAATGACACAAGATTTAAACACTAAACATTTCTTGTACAGACAGAAACTAGATTTGATTTCAGCTATAAACATCACCAACCATGTTTTAATGAAGCTTAAACTTGTGTAAACTAAATGTTGTCCATTGTAATTACACAAATCTAAAATGGACACTGTTTCAGTTGCGTAATGAATCACTGAGTTGAGTAACACAAGTCAAATGTCATGGTTGTCTGTAATTTGGGAAGTATTTTACAGATTGCATCCTGAACACTGCGAGAATTTTGTTCTGAATATTTGATGTGACGCACACATAGCACTTTCAGTGTTCAGTTCTGTCCCTCTGGTGGACTTTGTTTTGTCTGTATTTGGGGACACAGTGATTTGTCCTATTTCATCACTTCATTGTCTTTTCCAGACCCCGTTCACTCTGACCCTACGGCTCTGGGATATTTATATACTCGAGGGAGAGCGGGTACTTACTGCCATGGCCTACACCACCCTGAAAATCCATAAAAGTGTGTGTTATCAATTTCATTTCAATACTAATTCAGCAACTTTGCCTCAAATCAGTGGTTTTAAGTTCTTATAATGTAAATAATATTGATTTTGATCAATTCTTTGTTAATAAAATCTACACAGGGTGTAGCTTAAATGTTGCTGCACTTAGGAATGAGGAATTATTATGGGTTAATTATTTGTCTTGTTGTTGTTGTCGAGTTGAAAAGTGGCAGTGGGGGTTGTTGGGAGGAGAACACACAAACACACACACAAACACACAGCTGCACATGAGCAGGTTTAACAAGATGTTTTCTACAGAACAGCAGCTGCTTAGTGTATTAAATAATCTTAATAATCTTATTTCTGTTAGAGTGGCCTCGTTATAATCATAGAACTGGGTGTGACTAAAAAGAGATCTTAAGACTCAATTCTTCCACCTCAGCTCTCCTGAAATGCTTAAATAAAGGGAGATGCATTAGAGTTCATGTATTTAGTTAATAAGTTTCACATGATACTCAAACTATTAGGAAAAGAAAGCAGTGAGGTGCTGTCGCAGTCACTGACGGGGCTAATTTTGAATCTGACCCACAACAATACACACACACACACACACACACACACACACACAAACGGAGTGTTCTCAGTTCAGCCACAAGTCTTTTAACATTTTAAAGGGATTTTTCTTGATTTTGGGAAACCTCTTCAGTGGGTCGTTCCACTCGGTGAGTCTGGAAACTTCAATCAGGATTTAAATAAATACAATACAATGCAGATGGTAATAGCATTTGTGTTTGCGCTGCTAATGGGAACACTGCAGTGACTGCGGCTGGCCGACATTTAATACAGTGACGTCACTTCCCTCTTTTGGTTGCTGTGGGTGTTTTTTCATAATTTTTTTTTTTTCATTCTTGTGATCTTATTTTAACTTTTTAATTTTCTGTACATCATTTTTCTCTGTATTCAGTTTTATCTCTCTCTCTCTTTTCCATTTTTTTCAGGTTTTCAAATCTGCATTTTTTTTCCTTGTGTATAAAACAAGAATTTATAATTATTTCTGTTTTTTTTCATGTTAATGAGGGAATGCAGGGAACAATGAACAGGACTCTTCTGAAATCATAAGCCTGTCTGTGTTTAAAACGTTGCTTTCCTCATTCATTCATTCATCCATTATCTTCCGCTTTATCCTCTATTAGGGTCGCGGTGTGGTTCCCCATGCCCATCCAGGGGAGAAAGTTTCGGGCGCTGGGCAGATACACTCAGGACAGGGCGCCAATCTATCTCTGGACAAACACTCACTCACACATACACGCACGCATACACACTCTCTATGGGGCAATTTGGAGAACTCAATTGACTTGATCCATGTTTTTGGACTGTGAGAGGAAACCGGAGAACCCGGAGGAAACCCACGCAGACACAGGGAGAACATGGAAACTCCACCCAGATGGGGATTGGAACCAGGAATCCCTAGTGCTGAGAGGAGAACATGCTAATCACTAAACCACCGTGCCGCTGCTTTCCTCTTTCATTCGCATTTAAAATAGTTATCAGTTTCATTTCTTCCCCTCAGAACAACTGCTTAAAAATCCTTTGGAAGATCTGCGAGAGTTTTTGCAGGAAACCATCTCCTCCTCCTTCACTCTGGCCGACGATGCCGTGGTTGAACAGCTCCAGACTGCGATGGCGGAACTACGAAAAATGAAGCTGGACCTCCCTCCAGCCCGTACGTTTGATCAGCGTTCACTCCTCGCTTGTGTAAAAGTTGGTTTCTCAAAATGTGAAGTACTGATGTTTCCCTTTCTGTAATTTCCATCCAGCTAAGAATGACGAGCTCCCCAAGTGTCCCCTGGGACAGGAGAGGACGGTGGTATTGACCCCCATGGCGGTTACTCAGGCAGTTCAAAATAGTCACCAAGGTTCAGAGCATTTTGGTGTACAGGATGCAAACCTCCTCCCCCCACCTACCGCCTTAGTCCCCCAATTATTTCCAACCATCAAACCACAACGTCCAGCGCCTCCAGCACCGTGTTCACAGCCTGGAGTGGAGTCCTCAGAGGCCGCTGCTGCAGAAGAACGGCCGGTTATTCCTGCACTGTGTCTCAATCTCCAATCAAAGAGCGAGTTTCACTCTCTGCCATCCAGCCAATCAGATTTTCTGGATGACTCTGGTGAATGGCCTCCGCCTTATCAGCCATCGGAGAATGACGTTGCCAGCGTGCATTCTCTCAATCTGCCTGAACTGCCTCCACCACCTTTGCCTTATCAGGATTCGGGGGTGGATGTGTCTTCCTCGTCAGCGTCCACCCAACTGAATCTGACCAAGGAGGATCCGTCACTCTCACCTTCATCTTACAGAGAACAGCGCCAGATGGGCAAGTTCCCCATCAATTTTTACGTGCCGGCCTCACCGAGCTGCCGGCGTCCATCAGAGCTCTCCAGTTATGACAATCTATCTGAGGAGGAGGAGCATATCGGAGAGAGGGTTCAAGAAAACGAGGTGTCCCGCTCGAAGCTCTGGCCATCTCAGACTAATTTCTTTTACATTCCGAACTCTGCACCGACTCCCCCTCCGAAGCCTCCATTACCAATTGTAGACACTCCTGCCACCTCCTCTCCTCTGCTCTCTTTTAGCTCTGCGCCGAACCAGAATAATGCTTATGTGAATCGACAGCAACCTCCTGCTTTGCCAGTAAAACGTAAAGCACTTTCGTCCGCGCCTGGTCCAGTGTGCACGCCGGCAGACTTTAACCGGATACCCGTCCCGAATTGCTAGCAGTGACCTTGCTTTCAACGAGGGAAATTTTGCACTCTTTCCTTTGTGCCACTGCCATAAAAAAAGGAACAAAGGCCACGTTCTGCTTCCGTGCTCTTCAGGGTTTCCGTATTCCATTCTCCTGCTTTCATGTTGATCACTGTATTAAACTCTACATCACTGACGGTGCTTGTGTTTCAGCTGGATGTCTGCAGTTGACTGTAGACTCGGATCCTGTTGCTTTCGATTCTTGTTTAATAGTCCGCGTGTAATAACTCACAGGGTGACATCCCTGGTTTCCCGATTGCTCACAGCTGTCACCATCCCCTGTCCTCCTCTGTGCCCACGCAGTAATCCATTAAGAAGAGAGCAGTCCGTGCTCCTCCTGCAGGCACATGCATCTGACTACAGATGGTCCATGAGCAGAGGATTCGTGTGTTCTGTGACTGAGAGGTCTCATCATGCAAAAGGCTTGGACAATTCCAGCTCCCTGCCACTGCACTTCCACTTGCATGTTCATGTTCTGTGATCAGTGTCCACTCTGTTTGACCGGCGTTGTTGGTCCACCAGCTCGGTGTAAATTCAGACAGTTGTTCATCTGTTCTTCAGATGTAATAAGATGCTGGATGGACAGTTTGGCATGGTGGACTATTCTTCATCCTGTAGTGATGCTGCTGTCTGATACACATGCACCAGCACTGAATATTAGGAATAATCCACCACCTAAATAACAGCTGGACTATTAAGATTTGACCAATAATCAGATTACAGTCTGTAATTTAGAAATACAAATTTCACCCACATGGTTAGAACTATTATTTAAATCGATTTAAAATGTGCCTTTATTATTGTGGCCGATCAGAACTGTGATCTTTAACTCAGGCACGCAGTGAGGATTCTGCTGCTCAGGAAATTTGCAAAAGAAATCTTGCCGCTGCAGTGGATTTATTGTTTTTGTATTGTACCCTTTTTGAATGTAATGTAGACGCTGGCGTTCACGTCTCCAGGCAGCTTTGTTTCCACCCAAACATTTTGTAAAATGAAAAACAAACTTGTAATATTGTAATTATTCCATGATTGCACAAAAACAAATGTTCAATAACATCCGGCTCTCCTGCTACCAACTGAGCAACAGCACCATCTTGTGGAATAACAAAAGAGGTACAACAACTCACCTGTAAATGATTCCCTGTAAAAAGGACAAACAACTGCAGAGCCACAATTCGTTTTCCTGTCAGTTGTTTTGTTTGAAGTTAATATTTCTTCCAGTTTTGTGATTCTCAGGTGCAACAACTTTACAAAGAATTGTTGTGTGTATTTTGTTTGTTTGGAACTGTGCAGCTTGATTCTGAACAAAATCTAAAATAATCACTGTCTGTTTTACTGTATTGCAGTTTCCCAGACCCCCCCCCCCCCCCGTCCTGCCCCTCTCTCATGTGCATGTTCACAAACAGGAGTGTGTTTAAAGAGTCATAACAGTAAACTGATTTGTTAATGTTATTGTGTTTTTAATCAAATTGTACACCGATCAGGTCCCTTCAAATATTTGTAAAGTGTCAGATCATACAATTGAACATTTAAATATCAGAGCACACCGAGTCTGTAAACTGCATCTGCAGAAGTTCTGATTTAAATAATTAAACCTTAAACAGAAACCTTGCACAGTGAGACTGATGGGTGATGGCAAGAAGCGACATGAAGTCACTGCAGTTCAGATTTTGTTTCGTGATCATTTTCAGATGGATTATGGGATTATGGTTGAGAAATGACCTGAGCTGAAGGTCCCTGGTTTGATTCCCACCATGACTGACGTGAGCTACCACACACTTAGATTCAGCCTCATGTGAATGTGCGAATTAAATGAGAATGCAAGGAATTTCATATTGAGCTTTTGTCTTTTTATTTTAAACTAACCAGCACCGTCAGAGCAAAGAACCAACTCCGTGCAAAATGCTGGTTTAAACACTTACCAGCAGACATTAGTTGTGTCGCTGTATTGGTGTAAAATGACACACTAGTGCGTATTAATTTTAAACACATGACAATTTCAGATGTTTCATACAGACTTGGTGTGCAACAAACTTAATACCATACATGAAATAAATAGTAATATATTAAAACACGGCTTTCGAACTGCTTTCTTTCATTCATAAATATTGCATTTTCATGTCAAATGATTTAAGTTTAGAAACAAAGTAGTGACAACACAAACAGTCCTTTAGGCTTTTTTTTTTTTACTCTCAATGCAGCTTCAAGCCTCCTGCAGCCTGAGGGACTTCTGTTTAGTGCTCACCCATGTAATTTATAATGAGTTCGGTAAAGGATTTTTATAGATGTGAGTTGTACATTTGAGTGTTTGTGTGAAGGCACCGTGCAGCAGGAACATGATTTCCACAGCAGCTCACAGTTTTGAAAGTGCAGCTCGAGAAAAGAGCAAATGGAACAGAGAAGGTTGAAAAAACGCGTTGCAGCTGAGGACGGACGTTCAGATGTGGACTCTACAGCTTTAGCTGCTGGATGAAACTGCTCAGCGATGCCACACTCTCCCTCAGTTTGGCATCATCTTCGGCGCTGAGGGTGACTCCCGCCAGCCGGGTGGAGCCATTTATTCCCAACACACAGGGCAAGCTGAGGAACACTTCAGAGCCGATGCCCCCCCATCCCTGAAACCACATGCATGCCATTAAGTGTATTAATAACTTTGGCTTCGTGGAAAAATGGGCTCGCTGGCCATTCATTCATTATCTTCTGCTTTATGGGCAGATAGACCCAGGACAGGGCGCCAATCTATCGCTGGGTACACACCCACTCGCACAGACACACTCTATATGGGGCAATTTGGAGAACTCAATTGACTTGATCCATGTTTTTGGATTGTGGGAGGAAACTGGAGAACCCGGAGGAAACCCACACGGACACGGGGAGAACATGGAAACTCCACCCAGATGGGGATTCAAACCGGGAATCCCTAGTGCTGAGAGGAGAACATGCTAACCACTAAGCCACCGTGCCGCCCGCTTGCTGGCCCATTTATTATAAAAACTTGTTTTTTTTACAGTCGATGTCTTGTTGTAGATCTTAAGTTATGTTTTTTTCAGATACTTGGTTCTCTTTACTGTGTGTGATGTCAGAACTCTTCAGACATGGTGTGAGCGACGCACCTGAGCCAGCGTGGTGATGGAGTGCGTTTTCCTCTGGTCTGTAACGAGGGAGTGAGTGATGTCAGCGATGGACAGCCCTACAGACCATGACCTCTGACCTTTTCCTTTTAACATCTCCAAACCCCTGAAGATTGTTTAGAAGAGGTTTTTGTGTAGACCTTTGCACATCACAATGTAGAATTCTTTGTTCTAAACATCAAATATATTTGTGTTATAGATAAGCGTCACTACTCACCTGTCTGTTAAAGGCTTTGTGGAACCGGACACCGGTACCAGCATGGGAGGCTTATCTCCACCTCGTCCGATGTTACTCCAAACAGCAACTAAGAACCAAACGGGAAGTCTGAGCCACAGCTCTCCAGCAGAACATTAATGACGGTAACACACACTCACCTTTTTATTACTACACTACAGCTGAACTGCAGTTCTAGAGGTATAGACTGTAGTCTGTTTTTAAAAGTCATGACTCAGCAGTACAGCTTTAAGCAAGTTTAAAATGGGCTGAATGTGGAGCTCACCCTTGTTTTCAGAATGCTCTCCTATGACCCAGGCCTGCTTGTTTGTGTTGCTCGCCAGCAGTGAAACATTCAGGATTTGCGTCAGCCTCTCTGATTCCAGGTTATAACCTACACCAATCACATGGGTCGGGGGCAAGCAGCTCTGCCTCCATGCCACATGCGTCATGATGTCCACTTAAAACAAAAACAATATCCAGGTCACCAGATGCAGAAGTTCAAGCTGTACTCATGACCACATTCGGAATGTCTACTGCGAACATGCTGTTACTATGTATGCCGACAGCATGCACAGTGATTGGACAGAGGCACCACACTGACCGGGTTGAGAGGCTATGAGAAGCACTGCACCGGGACTGAGGGAGCCCAGATTCGGGATGATTCGCCTGTACAGATCCACGTTAGTCTGTACCACGTCAACAAACGACTGATTGTTGTTCCATGCATTGGCAGTGACCACAACCACCTTGGAGCCCGCTGATGCGGACAGATCTGTGACAACGACGGCAATTGCGTATGTTATACACCTGCGGCATTAGGAGTTTATAAATGTAACATCTAAGTGTTCTGATTATACTGCTGACGTTCTGAGGGAGTGAAAGCTTACCTTTTGATACTTCCACATTTGGCAAACTGAAAATCTCCATGTCCATTGAACCACCTTTGATTGGACACTCAGACGTGTCGATGAACACCAGTTTGTTCACGCAGCCCTTCACAAATTAAATAAATGTGACATTTTTTGCTAAAATACCTTCATTATAAAATAAAGCAACTTTAAATTTGAAAAAAACTTTTGAAAAACAGGTCAAATCACTTTTGCCAAAATACTCATCACAGCAGCCATTCCCAAATCTCCTCCTCCAATCACAGAGACCTTATTTACATTCAGATCCTGCTGAGTCCCACCTGTCAACCCAGATAATGGTTAAGATAAGAGTTTAACAAAGTTCCACTTTTAACTATATACCCCATTATTAAGGCACTTTAAAACAAACCCACCTTCTTTCAAGTTTAATTGTGAAACAAATGCGAGCAGTTCTTTGGGGTCTGTTCCGTCTCTTGTAGGTTTCATGGCGAGAGGAGGATCCTCTTCAAACTTGGAAATCATTTCCTCCAGCAGTGCAGTTACAGTCGACCTGGGCTAAAGATACGTATAAAAAAAAAATACCGTACGTTATTCATGGTCTTAGTTTCAAAGCTAAATATTAATCAACTTTAAAGTCATAATGCTGTTGTCATTATGCTACATTAATTTATGATGAAGTGTCTTACATGGTCCCAGGTTGAAAGAGCGGGCAGGTGGATCCGGCCCTTGGCGTCCACATGTTTACCGTCTCGTATAACCATGCTGGCGGTGGGGCGTAGAAAGCACATGGGCGGCGTGAACGGGAAGGAATCTAGCAGCCACAACTGGATGGGTAAGTTATAGGTCTGGCCTGAGTGAAAAACAGAAGGTAAGGAATGTGATGTATGATAAGCAGATGGTGAGGTGCTTTACTGAAACCCAGTGCAACATAAGCTGTCACAATTTTAATTCCAGGTTTTGATCACTTTGCTAACACCCTGTGGTTAATACAAATGTCCCAATATGTTTATCTGTGTGTTTTAAATGTTGTATAACTAACATTGCTATATGTAAGCTTTGTTGTTGTACAGTTTTGTGGTCATCTGTCAAGGATGCGATATAGCCAGCTTTAATTTAGTGTACAGTACTGCCTTCTTGCATTTACTGTCCCTTTGCTGCTGTGACTGAATTTTCCTATTGTGGAACCAATAATGGCTTACATTATCTCATAGAACAAAACACTGAAGGTTTTAAACATATTTATTTATCACAGAAGGTGATGGAGGTGATTTTTTTCTTTGAAACACCAATTTATTCTTTTAATTAAAAATCCCACAGGATTACAGAATGACATAACTGGGATTAAATTAAACATCCAGATTAATTGTTTAAATGTTCCATCTTATTGACAGTGCTTACACAAGGAGGACTTTGTCCCTCTTAACCCATCAAAGATTCATTCATTCATTATCTTCCGCTTTATCCTCTATTAGGGTTGCAGGGGGGTTCCCCATGCCCATCCAGGTCCAAGTTTCGGGCGCTGGACAGATACACCCAGGACAGGGCGCCAATCTATTGCTGGGCAGATACTCACTCACTCTATATGGGGCAATTGGGAGAACTCAATTGACTTGATCCATGTTTTTGGACTGTGGGAGGAAACCAGAGAACCTGGAGGAAACCCACGCGGACACATGGAAACTCCACCCAGATGGGGATTCGAACCGGGAATCCCTAGAGCTGAGAGGCGAACGTGCTAACCACTGTGCCGCCTCCCATCAAAGTTAAATATATCTTAATACCTTTACGCCTCAAATGAATGACCTTTTACCCAAAATGATGTGAAACACAGTTAAACACAAACCCAGAGCTTCTCTGAGAGGAGACTCTCACCTTGGTATTTAATTGGGAGGTTCCCCACCAACTTCAGCAAGTCCTTTTGGGAATTGTCACTAAAGGCTTTAAAGGAATTAAAAATAAGACACGAAACTGAAATGAATGCTTTAAAAAAAAAGTTTTAAAAAATAATAATAAATAAATGTGGCCAGAGCCAGTCAGTCACGTGACATTGTTTTCAGGGTGCAGGGGAGGGTCTCACTCACTGAAGGTCCCGCAGTCTGTCCTCATGTCTGAATAAACGCGCAGCAGCTGCTGCACCTCCTCCACCGCGACAGCGTGAAACTTATACTGAAAATTTAAACCAAATTCAGAATTAATTCTGAGTGACGCGCGGAGACGCGTTCCTCATCAGGTCCGACCGGTTTCTCAGAGTTCAGCCCGACCGAGAGACTAAAGCCGCAGAGAAAGCACTGACCTTCGACAGAATCTTCTTCACAGACTCGTTATTGAGGTTCATTTTGTTTTCTGACTCCGTCGCACGAACTTCTCTATTGTTGAAAACAAAACTTCCCTGAGGAACAAGACGAGGTAGCTACGGAAGCCGAACTTCCAAATCCGTACCTCAGCGTTTGCCTTACGTCAGAACACCGCCACCTGCTGGGCACGAGGTCAGTGACAGGCGCGCTGACCGCTGACAAAGCGCAGAATTACAAAGTATTTTTTAACAGTTCTACAGCGACAGCACCTTTATTCTGCTCAAAATACCAATCTTGCCAACTTTATTAAAATGCATACAATTATATCACGCATCATTAGTGCACGTTTTCTAACTACATGGTTTATTTACGATACAGAATGATGGCAATTTGCAACCTCGCCACTAGATGTCAGTATCGTCCCTTATAACGCTGGTTCCTTAACCACAAGCCTACAACTTGCAGTACACAAAATGTTGCCTTTAGTCTGAATGGCATGAAATGCATAACCTTAAACTTATACACATCAGACCAGGTCTAAATACCTTTCTTTAAAAACATTGTGGCCTTTATCTCATGTAATATTAATTTTAAAATAAGTTGTAATTCACAGTGAGTGCAATGTGCAACTGCTATCTGTAAATATTTAAAATGTCCACAAAGTCTCTTTACAATGTTATAAATGACTTGAAAGGCAACTACATTATTATGGATCTAACTTTGCAAATTTCCTTAAGAAAAAAGCACTTTGTGTATCATGGTTGACTAAAATGTACACATTTTCCGTCGCCGAGTTAGCAATACACTAGAAATGTACCTAAACACGCCTAATTTCGAGACGGCCACGCCCATTCACCAGCAGTGTTGGAAGGTGTGTTGGGGTGTAAAATAGCCTTGCACAGGGTGCCCACAGTTATTAGTTTAACCAAAACTGTTTTAAATTAAAATTAAACAAATGAAGAAAATCTAATTAATTTATGATGAGAAGCCAAATAACTGATTTACTGCTGATGTTGAGTGATCCCTTAACCACCTTAAACACTTTAACCCTTAAAACACATTAACACAAATTAAAAAATACACATGACAACAAGATCTGGGAAAATCTCTTTAACCAGAAAAATACTGCAAACAAACTGCATGTCGTCTCCCATTATTCAATAATGGAATGAATTAGACTTGATATTCAGATCTGTAACAAATATTAAAGCAGTTGCTGCTGCATCCATGTAATCCATGATCTTCAGTCATATAAAAATGTTCGACTCATATATTAAACGATCTAAAGCTCAGCTATTCCACATGGGCTCAAAATAGTGCAAAATTGCTCCCCTAGTCTGGCTTTTAAAAATAAATACGTAACTCGAATTGCAGCCTGGCAGAAGGAAAATCTGCCATTTTGAACTCTCAAAGAAAATCATCATCCATCAGGTCCTTTTGCGCTTTGCTTTCATCGCTTGTTTTTTTTTCATCTCCTCCTCCTCCAGTCGCAATTCTTCCTCATCCTCTTTGATTCCCAAACGTAAACTAAAGCAAAAAGAAAATACAAGCATTAGGGTTCAAGTCTCCATCTTGATGCACATGAACACATTTATTTTTCTGTTCTTGGCCTTATTTTTTTTAGATTCTCCTCGTTCTTCCTCCTGATCCTGTCGCAAACTACCAGCTCCAGTTGCCAGGCAGAACAGGAGAGGCACACAGTATGATTTTTATTATTTTATTAATGGATGTTGTATAGTGAGTATACAGTTCCTAATATAAAGAGGCATGTTTACCTTCTCGCCTCCTCCTTCTGCTGTTCTTTCCAGCTGCTTTCCATAAACTTCAGTGCATAGTCACTCTCGTCCTTATATCTAAGACAGAGACGTTAATGACTCAGCATTTAGTCTGCATTCACACAGGGGTGCCATGAAATAAGAGTCTGGAGGTCATATATATATATTTTCTCTAACAACATATTTCCTAGTAAACAGCACGGCCCCTGTAGAGGTGGAGCTGGCAAAATGGGCAATGCATAAAATAAAAGTTAAGGACAAAACTATGGTTTCATTTTAATTAACAACATTACTTAAACCCCATTACGTATTCTTTCAAAAACCGAGGCTGGATGAGGCTTTGTAATCTATAAAAGTGTTTGCCTTTATAACTTTGCTCTGTCCACTGGGGCACAGTTATGAAACAGGGCCTTCCCCAAACTGTTTCCATAAAGGTAGAAGTATACAGTAAGATGGGTGTCTCTATGCTTTCGTTTAATCTTGCGGTTCACGTTAAATATCCTCGAACTACATTGAAGTTGAAAATAATGGTGAATTTAAGAATTAGAAAGCAACAGGCAAGATTCCTTATTTTTGGCTTGTTTGTCACAAGACCTATTTAATACTATACAGCATTTTAGATTGTTTGTAAGTACTGATTTATAATTGAACTAGAATCACTGTTTAGTTCATGATGCATAGGATTAAAATATATCCACAAACTAAACCAACAGAATAGAACTTGTTACTGCTATTAGTTCCTGCACAGCTTTAAAATGAGAAACAGGTGGTTGCTTACTTGTTCCGATCGTAGCCAAAGATTTCTTTAATGTGTTTAGAAATTTCGTCTTGGTTTTCACCTTCATCATCAATAAAGTCCTCCATCTCTGAATCATACTCCTCCTCATCTTCATACTTGCGTTTGTAACTCGAGGTTATGGGTGGCAGCACTGGTCCTTCATTACAGACAAACAATCTAATTATAATTGAAGTCCAGAATGAAATACAGCTAGTAGAGCATGATACATCAGGTCCAAAAAGCTTTGCTGTCACAGAGTTTGCACTTAAAAATACACTCTTGCTTACCAGCGGGTCTAACCAACATTCTGTGTCCTGTAGGTCCAATTATGGTCTTGGGGCCTTGAGGAACTGAAGGTCTTGGAGCGATTCCTGGTTTTGGTGCGAAGTTTTTAGAGGATATGGTCTCAGACACGACAGTACACTGGAGTCTTCCACGACCAGGGTCTATGTTGTTAGTTGGCCTGCTAGCCTTGATTGGTCCATTGATCGAGGGCCGTGCTACAGCCTGAACAGGACGACTTTGGGAGCTCCCCGGTCTTTGCTGCTGCTGCACTCCTGCTGGCCTCATGGAACCATCAGGTGCTGACCGCGTAGGTGCATTAGTACCAGGCCGAGAATGAGGGTTCACGCCAGATCGTGAAACTGCTCCCTTAACAAGAGCTTGAGGAGGTCCTCCCCTGCTGATGTTACTCTGACTTGGTCTGCTCTGTCCCGACCCTTTAATCACTTGTCCTTGGCTTGACGGTCTAGACGTTTTAAAGTTTGAAGCAGCTTCAGGTCGACTTCCAGGATTCATTTTCACTTGAGGTAAAACAGGATGCCCTTTTTTTGAGCTAAGGTCACTTAAGGTTGAAGGCTTTCCACTAGAATGAGACCTGGGCACTGTTTGCTTTACTGAGACCGAGGGACCCTTCAGGCAAGCTTTAGTACTTGGGGCTCCTGAGGAGCTGGGACTTGGTCTAGATCCGTTTCCATGAGTCAATCTGGGAACGTTGCCTGACCTTTCACTCTGTGTTTGCAGCTTTGGTGTTTTATTAACTCCACTGTTAGTTGGTCTCTCATCTGAAGCCCTGTATGGTTTCCCCTCCCTAATTTCCCGGTTATTCACATTTTTTTTGTTTATAATAGATTTGTTGTCTTTGTGCCCTGAACTTTTATCTGTTCTACCATCTCTTCCTTTATCTTGTTTCTTTGCTTTTCGCTCAAGTTCCAGCTCTCGGATTTCCTCGGCAGTACGAAGCCTCTCCTCTGTTTTCTTGATTGGCTTCATCTCAACCGGTTCAAACTGCTTTTTCTCTGCAAGTTTCATAAGATCTGCAAATTTCATCACTGATGGAGAAGGTTTAGGTGTTTTTTTCTGTGCACTGTTTAATTTACGTGGTTCTGGGATGTATTCCTGGCGCCTTACTGGCACCGGTGCTGGTTCTGATTCAGAATCGGATGCTGCATATTCATAATTGTCCTCATCATAATAGCCTTCACCACTATCCTGCTGGTCATCTGCCATCATTCCCTTACTCAGCTTTTTCTTGGGCTGTTCCATGACCGGTACGCCATTGTAGCCTTTGAAGTTGTCCTTGGTGCGAGATGCCATGGCACGTGCCTTTCTGTCTGATTTCAGTTCCACCCTCTTGGCCAGAAGTTCATCTTTCTGACGTTTTCTCTGCAGCTCTGAAATGAATAATTGCAAATTATTAAAATACTGCCAAGATGATTTTGATGATTTTTGTCCTCAAAACCTACCTTTTTTTTTCTCTTCCAACTCACGCTTCTTTAAAAACGCCTGCACAGCGGATGAATTGACACCTTTTACTTTTGGGTCTTTCTTTGGGGGGGCAGGTTTTAAGCTGTACCGTCTCTGTGTAACAAGAACAAAAGAACAAGTGTTAAACAACTTCTTGGTTGGTCATGAGGGGTGCTGAAACCCACCCACTTACTCATCACATTAATGCAGGAAAACACCCTGAACAGGTTCCATTACATTAGGTCAAATTGGAACAAAGCAACCTAATGGTTGGTGGTCAGATTGCAGGGTCAGCTAGAATACAGCACCCCTGAATAATAAGGGTTATGGACCCACATGGCAGCTGGTGGACTAAAGGTTTGAAAATGTAACCTAAAATAAGTCTTGAGACTGTGAGAAAATAGCATTTCAGTAGAAAACTAATATTAACATTGTTCTTTTACGGGGCAGCACAGTGGCTTAGTGATTATGTTTTCATCTCAGCCCTGGGGAATCCAGGTTCAAAACCTAATCTGGGAGGAGTTTGCATGTTCTCACCATGTCCACATGGGTTTCCTCTGGGTTCTCGTTTCCTCCCACCATCCAAAAACATGGATTCAAGTTAAATTGAATGCTATAAATTGCCCCATATGTTATGTGTTTGTGCATGTGAGTGTGTGATCTGCCCAGCGCCTGAAACGTTCTCCTCTGGATGACCCTAGTAGAGGATTACGTTTTATAAATTAAGGATTAAATTAATAAATGAGGCGACATATGGTCCGGCATGGTGGCTCAGTGGTTAACATGTTCGCCTCTCAGCACTAGGGATTCCCGGTTCGAATCCCCATCTGGGTGGAGTTTCCATGTTCTTCCCGTGTCTGCGTGGGTTTCCTCCGGGTTCTCCGGTTTCCTCCCACAGTCTAAAAACATGGATCAGGTCAATTAAGTTCCCCAAATTGCCCCATATAGAGTGTGTCTGTGTGAGTGAGTGTGTGCCCAGCGATAGATTGGTGTCCTATTCTGGGTGTACCTGCCCAGCGCCCGAAACGTTCTCCCCTGGATGGGCATGGGGAACACCCCCCCTGGATGGGCATGGGGAACACCCCCCCCCCCCCAAAAGCGGAAGATAATGGATGGAAGAATGAATTAATAAATGTTCTTTTTATATGATCCTACAATATCTTTTGTCTCTAGCTCATTGCGACCACCTGTGCTCCATGAGGGTGTGCCTGCTGCAGGGGGTGACGGCAGGGCTGTTTACCTGGACGTTGCTGAGGCCCTGCTTTTCCGACGCGATGTTCAACACGTTGTGGAAGTCCATGCCGCCGACTGGACTCTGGTTCTCGGGATCACGAGGGGAACGGACTAATGATGCTCCTAACCTTAAGGTAGGGTTCCGTTCATCTTCTTAAACACGACATGGTAACGGTGTGTGTCGTTAAACGCGGCGTTCTCTCGCGTCAGTTCACAGAGCGCCACATTCTCGGCTTTTCATACTGACGTGTGATTTAAATGGCCAGCTTCGGTTAGCCACCCAGCTAATCAACAAGCGACCGACTACAACGAGCGAAGCTCCGAGGTGCCGGTCATGTACACCAAACGCGTGCGTCGCTGCTTTAATCAGGTGTAATATCTGGTTCTATAAACTATTTCAAACTTTATCCCACGCGAGAGACGAGAGCGAAACCCCCAACCGCTACAACCTTACAGCGTATCCTATCGCCATCAGGCTGCTACGTCACATCCTACGCTACGCCGTGGAGAATACTGGAAACACGGCCTGCTCCGTCCGGAATCGCCAGCTGGTCCCTACATAGTGCACTTGGTGTTTGGAGTTTTCTGAAGGCGGGATTGAGATTGGCAGGCGGTTTAGCCCCACATTCCTCTTTGAAGATTTCCCCATAGTTTATTAATGCGATCTGTGGATGTGAAGTAAGCGCAGAACTGATTGTTTCGTGCAGGGAATAGGGAGTGAGGTGCTGTTTTGGACACAGCCTAAACCCTCGGATCTGGCTCCATTCAGCGTTTGCGCAAACGCTGAGTAAACGCAATATGTGGGTTACGACATCTAATTACATATTCCATTTTCAAACCCCGCAGTCTGGACCCGGACAACTGCATGAACAACCCTGTCATTTAACCACACTGATTGTTCCACTGTGGTGCAATTCTGCTGTGTTTTGTAACCTATACAACTATATTAGGGTCGCGGGGGGGTTTCCCCATGCCCATCCAGGGGAGAACGCCGGGCAGATACACCCAGGACAGGGCGCCAATCTATCGCTGGGCACACATTAACTCACACAGACACACTCTATATGGGGCAATTTGGAGAACTCAATTCACTTGATCCATGTTTTTGGACTGTGGGAGGAAACCGGACAACCCGGAGGAAGCCCACGCGGACACCTTTACCCAGATGGGGATTTGAACCAGGAATCCCTAGCGCTGAGAGGCGAATGTGCTAACCACTAAGCCACTGTGTGCCCCTTAAAATAGTCCTTCATTTTAAATGTCTTCATAATTTATATTAATCATAATAACTCATCTCTGGAGATTTCAGGTTCGAATCCCAATCTGGGTGGACTTTTCATTTTCTCCCTGTGTCCATGTAGGTTTTCTGCGGGTTCTCAGGTTTCTGAACATAGTCCAAAAACATGGTTTTGAATCGAATGCTCTAAATTGCCCCATATGGTGTGTGTTTGTGTCAGTGTCCGTGTGAGTGAGTATGCCCAGCAATGGATTGGCACCCTCTCCTGGGTGTATCTGCCCAGCGCCAAAAGCGTTCTCCCCTGGATGGGATTGAGGAACCCCCCCTCCCCCACCTTCATGCCCTCTGCCTGTCAGCATATGTCACTAATGTCATTAATCACTGTCACCCAGACTTCCCATTATTTATTTATTATACGTTATTCATGAGGTAATTACATCGTAAATACAGTGTAGTTAAGCAAATACTTACCCTGTAATTATCCCTATGCTATGTTTTATAATTTTTTACACCTTAATTATTAAATATTTAGTTTGTTCTTTCCATGGAAGAACCATGTAACTAACAGACTATAGGTGTTATTGAAAAATGAAAATGAATAAATAATTACGGATTGTCGTAACGTCCTTGGTTTTTATTAATTTAGTCGACAGTAATTATGTGTTGCTTTTTGTAGTTGATTGTTTAATTTGTATTAAGCTTTCACCTGTTCCTCTGCCTTACATGTGTAAGTTTTGTCTTCTTGTGTCCAGTAATCAGTAGGCTACTTGTTGAATCACTGTGCTGTAAAGAACTAAATCTGTGGAGGTTCTAAAATAGTAAAATGTATTGATTTTACTGTACTGCATATAAAGTAACTCATTTTACTCTTTTAAAAAAAAGATACAATAGATTTGCATAGTCAAAGTGTGCCACCGTCTCAGTCGTAAAGACAGCTGTTGTTTGTTGCAGGGCAAAAAGAACTATTCTCAAAGATCTGAAAAACATAGAAAAGCAGATCAAAGGAGCAGCAAGCAGTCTGCTTTGATTCTGTACAAAGAAA
Source organism: Corydoras maculifer (assembly GCA_019802435.1). Lineage (NCBI taxonomy): Eukaryota > Metazoa > Chordata > Actinopteri > Siluriformes > Callichthyidae > Corydoras > Corydoras maculifer. The sequence goes on from JAFMOD010000509.1 coordinate 247,683, forward strand.
TTCTTGAAGGATTATTACGACGTCTTAAGGCCACAAGGTGTCTCAGTCCTCAGTTCTTTAATGTGTGGACAGAAATGACAAATCTAACGTCAGCTGGCGTCTCTTCAGTTTACAGAGCGCTTCGTTTCGACGCCCTCGTTCTCGAACGTGGAGCTTTTAAGCATTTAGCGTTTCATTTGTTGAAGAACGTGGGGATTAGACCAACATCTCACTGCACAAGGAACTGCAAAAAAATAAGCATGCAGCAGCAGAGGTTGTAAATAACCCCAAGGAAAGCCCTCCTGCAGGTGGGCGGGCGCTGGGCATTTTACTGCTTTGATTGGCTGGCTGATTGGCCTTCGCCCAATCGTCGTCTTCTTTCTGAATTCCCACCCACAGTACAGCTGATGTCTCTCCTCCCCGATGCTGAACTGTCCCAAACAAGAGACAAAAACAATTTCCTACACAAAGGATCCTAAATGTGCTTCCCGTCGCGCTAAGCGAACGCTCGGCAGCGCTTGCTGTTTGTCGATTCCGCAGACGGAGCGTCGATTCCAGCGAAAAGATGGTTTCACCTGTTACTGTGGTGAGTCTTATGTTTGTTGCTGCACATTTTTCCATCAGTGTCTCTGTGTGTACACACACCACACGTGTAGCATTTATACAGACGTGCCAGTGTGTGTGTGTGTGTGTGTGTGTGTGATTATATATCTGAGCTCGTCTTCATGAGCGCATCCCTGCGTTTGATTTGTCCTCTCCGTCAGTCGCCTGCAGAATGATGCAGGATGCAGAATGTGCGAAATTACTCATTTATATTTATTTCCCTCTTATTCGAGCGCACTCTCCGATAAGTGTGTGGATAAACACTACACACGTGACCATTAACGTGGCTGTGTTTATATATTTTATTTCCATTGGCCAAGGAAGCATCGCCAACCCCGTATTTTGGTTAAACTGTGAACTACAAATACCGCTCTACATGATGGGAATTTGATATCTTTCCAGAAGCGTCTGTCCAAACGGCGCAGGATGCTTTATTTATCGTGCTGCACTTTGCAGAACCTTCTCACGCTCTCGCTTTATTGCTGGCTATAGTCTTCTGTCGGTCACCTCTCCGTCTGCGCCTGCGCACAACTTCACTAACGAACCGCAGCGAACAATCAAATAATAATCAGTGCTGGTGCAGCACGGTGGCTTAGTGCTTAGCATGTTCTCCTCTCAGCACTAGGGATTCCCGGTTCGAATCCCCATCTGGGTGGAGTTTCCATGTTCTCCCCGGGTCTGTGTGGGTTTCCGCCGGGTTCTCCGGTTTCCTCCCACAGTCCAAAAACATGGATCAAGTCAATTGAGTTCTCCAAATTGCCCCATATAGAGTGTGTCTGTGTGAGTGAGTGTGTGCCCAGCGATGGATTGGTCCCCTTTCCTGGGTGTATCTGCCCAGCGCCCGAGACGTTCTCCCCTGGATGGGCATGGGGAACCCCCCCCCCCCCGTGACCCTAATAGAGGATAAAGCGGGAGATAATGAATGAATAACAGTGCTGTGTGCTCTTTAATAATAATAATATTCAGTGCTGTGTGATCTTTAATAATAATGATCAGTGCTGTAAAGCATTTCATATTTTTAACCAAGTGCCACTTAAAAATGGTTCGTTTGATATGCAAAAAAAACTGGTTGAATTGTTCTTTTTTGTACAAGTTAAGATAAAATAGCCTTTTATTATCCCACAGAGAGATGGTTGCATGGTTACAGCAGTATAATAATCAAAATATAAATATAGATTTGTATATTTCATTCATTCATTCATTATCTTCCACTTTATCCTATATTAGGGGTGCGTGGGGAGGGGGGGGTTCCCCATGCCCATCCAGGGGAGAACATTTCGGGCACTGGGCAGATACACCCAGGACAGGGCGCCAATCTATCGCTGGGCACACACACTCGCACACAGACACGCACACAAACACACTCTATAGGGGGCAATTTGGAGAACTCAATTGACTTGATCCATGTTTTTGGACTCTGGGAGGAAACCGGAGAACCCGGAGGAAACCCACGCGGACACGGGGAGAACATGGAAACTCCACCCAGATGGGGATTCGAACCGGGAATCCCTAGTGCTGAGAGGAGAACATGCTAAGCACTAGTCCCTAGCGCTGAGAGGCGAAGGTGCTAACCACTAAGCCACCGTGCTGCCCTGATTTGTACATTTACGAGATGAAAAATAAAATGTACTACAAAAATAAATTAAACATTTTTAATTTTAAAGTTGACACAGTTCTTACACACAGAGGAATTTGCACTCCACATTTAATCCATCCTTGCAGTGAAACACACACACATATATACACACTGAGTCAGGTGAGCACACAAGCTTGGAGCAATTGGGCTCCGTTTAATTCTATACCAGTGGACACTAACAGCAGCCAGTGTGTATTACATCAGTATGTAATTGTAATTGTGAATGTGGAACTAACAAAAATGACAATAACTGTAGAAATAAGAAGGTGAACCTTAGAAAGTGGCCTGTGTGTGTATATAATATGATGCTATTATTAATACTGAAGATTCAGTGAGTCAGCAGCATGTAACTCTTGGTACTGTTGGAGGTGGAAGCTGCTTAATCTTTGGCAGCAGATTGTAATTTAACATCTTGTTTTATATTGTGTAATATATTCAGATGAAACTAGCAGTAACTAAGGTTGCCATACATTTGTAATGAAATACAATACAGTACTCTGCAATGTTGTGGAAAAAATATATAAAAGAAACAGAAATGATCAGGGTTACATATTTAAACCCCAAACCTTCAGCTTGATAGTCTGGCACCTTAAGCACTGAGCTACCACGCTCACCTTCTCCATGCACTTTACTACACCGTTCAAGAGAATCAATAGAAGTCAATAATTGGTACATTATTCATTTCAGCTGAAGTGTGTTGTGTTTTATTAGCAGTCTGACTTTTGTAACAGAATTATTACAAGTATGTAAGATACTCTGGGTGGAGTTTCCTTGTTCTCCCCGTGTCTGCGTGGGTTTCCTCCGGGTTCTCCGGTTTCCTCCCACAGTCCAAAAACATGGATCAAGTTAATTGAATTCTCAAAATTGCCCCGTTTAGAGTGTGTCTATGTGAGTGAGTGTGTGCCCAGCGATGGATTGGCGCCCTGTCCTGGGTCTATCTGCCCAGCGCCCGAGATGTTCTCCCCTGGATGGGCATGGGGAACCCCACCGCGACCCTAATAGAGGATAAGCGGGAGATAATGAATGAATGAATGAATTTAAGATACTGAGAAATACTTTTTCCCCAGTTTGGACTCTCAGTAGCTTTCTTTGACCTTTCCCAGACCAGATTAAAATATATACTGGCTAACAATAGCTTTTTTTTCCGGTGGAACAACGAAGCTTCAGTCTTGCATTTCCTCTGTTAAGAGAAGCGAACAAATTCCAACTCAAATTCTAATGCTGAAATACTAATGCATTTTGAGACCATCATCAGACATGATCCTTAACATGCACAGTGTTTTGTCCTCCACCTTTAACCCATGGGGTTAGGTGACTTGCTCAACGGCACTTCAGCCATAGTACTTAGTGGGACCGGGAATCGAACCCAGGACCTACAAATCACACATCTGGTTCCCTAACCAAAAGTCTAGGACTGCCCCTGTTCTGTGGGTCTGTCACTCTTGTACTTTTAATACTCCACGACTAATCTCTGCATTAGAAAATCATAAATTTCATCATAAGCATCATATTACAGAAATGAAAAATGAGTTGTATTTTTGAAATGATGTTGTAATACTTGTAATAAAGGTTCAGTGTCACTAATACTGTTTATAATGGATAAAAACGAGGTTTGATATTGACATTGTTGTATGTAATAACTTGCTCTGTTGTTGTGTGCAGGTGAAGAGTGAGGGACCAAAGCTGGTGCCTTTCTTTAAAGCAACCTGTGTATATTTTGTTTTGTGGTTGCCCACATCCAGTCCATCTTGGTTCAGCGCCCTCATCAAATGTTTGCCCATCTTCTGCCTTTGGGTCTTTCTCCTGGCACATGGCATTGGCTTTTTAGTAGCCCACTCGAGTGCCCGAAAGATCCTTGCAGGACTCATATTCTCATCACTTGGTGATGCCTTCCTCATCTGGCAGGAGCAGGGTTATTTCAGTCATGGTAAATTCATTTTTATCTCTCTTAATCAAGGTCATCAAATACTGTAGCATGTAGTGTCATAAAACTATTATGGCAGGTTATCCACTATGTTAATCATAATAGTGCCATATAATTTTCCATTTTTTAAACACTATCATCCTTTGACATATGCTATAATGATGATCAGGTCCTCTCATCTATGTGTACAGCATATGATATAATTAATCTTATGAAGTAAATCTCTACTACTAGTCTTATATCCCAAATATCCCTTTGGTTAATGGGTCAACCTTTAGAAACTGGCTATGTCATATTTAGCTTTATGTATTTAATGAAACCTTGACATGATCACCTGTTAATGTGTGCAGGGCTGCTGATGTTCGCCATCACACACATCTTGTACTCATCTGCGTTTGGGATGAAACCACTCAACCTGTGGGCAGGTTTGGTCATCGGCACCATCTCCGGCCTTTGCTACACCCTGCTCTATCCTTACTTGGCTGCACCCTTCACCTACCTAGTGGCGGTCTACATCGCTTTGATTGGCTTCATGGCTTGGAGGGCCATCGCCGGTGTGCAACTGGCCAATGACCTGTGGACTTGGACCAAACTGTCAGCCTGCCTGGGAGCAGTTCTTTTCATGGTGTCGGACCTCACCATCGCCGTCAACAAGTTCTGCTTCCCGGTGCCTCACTCGCGGGCTATCATCATGGCCACCTACTACGCGGCCCAGATGCTGATTGCCTTATCGGCCGTGGAGTGTCAGGATGCTGATGTAGCCAGAAAAAGAGCATGAGTAGTTTAAAAATGCAATATATGGCAGCTCCACATCTGGGTCCATTGCTCCTAAACAGATATCTTTCGCATCTTTAGGTCCTGTCGTAGCTAACAGGGGTCGGCTTAATGTCCCCGTAACTGTCGGAGAGTATACATTATCTGGTCTACTTTCAGACTAATGCTGGATTTGACATTGATTTTGAGCAGTGCAGTATTTTCCTTTTCTTGTCCTGCCATTTCTACTTTCTTTAGATTTGCATTAGGTTGGTTTCTCAGTCATGCCGAACATGGCTTAGAAAAACAAGTAGTGTCTCTTAGCTGTCTGTGTACACCACACATTCTACTCAAAACACAATTACAGAGTGGTGTGAAGCTGTTGTGATTAGCGTTCGCTGCATTTGGGTTAAAAGATAACGCAGAGAAAAAAAAGATGTCCTGCAGTGAAGCATTTTGTTTAGGGTGCTGGTTTCCCGTTTTTATCTAAACTTTATCAGATGGTTTCAATACTAACTCTGTAGTGAAATCACGATCTGGCTTTGTATATATATATCTTGTCAGTATTTTCAGTTGTTTTCTCAGGAGTGTGTGTTCCTTTGCTAGTTTAGATTTCCGAGTTCCTGCAAATACCTTAATACGGGCCCAGTCTTAGATAAGCCTATGGCCTACTACATGCTGGGTAGGTTTCCTGCTGTGATGTTTAGCAATATCTCCTGTAGGAATAATGCAGAACTGCACATGATCTATATGTCTTTACACTAACAGCTCCATGTATGGTATCGATTTTACTAGAAAGCGCTGAGCTTTGTATTTTTTTTAACTCGAACCTGTCACATGACCAGCATGCAGCCACAGAACAGTCAAAACAGACTCTGTAGCGTAAACTAGAAACCAGGTCAGTGCCCTTTTTTAAGAAAAGAAGAAGTTAGTGCACAGCAATGTTTTTTTTTTTTCTTATTCGGATAAGCTTTCTGCGGCGTGTGCATATGTGGCTTTCAGCAAATGCTGATATATTTTGATCGAATGAACTTGAATACACTTAATTTAATTTTTTTTTTGCTGTAAGCAGTAACTGAGCGTCTGATGTCAGATGCAATGCACAGAGCTATAGCTGAGCTCGACCTGCTAACTTCTCTCACCTTGTTTGATTATCTCAACTTCCACTCTCTAAGTGTTCAGTAGTTAACTAAGCTAAGAGGGAACAATCAAAGCTAGTGTTGGGCCTTACGACCTTAAATCAACTTTTAAATGCAAAACTAACAGAATCAAGCAGACTTTCATTTATTTATTTATTGTGATTTTTTTTTTTTACTTTGCTTTTATGGATCCTCATTTTCTTTCAGTGGTTACCTTCCTTCTTAAGTCCTCTCATCTCAAAGAAAAATGACTGCTGCGGCGCAAAAACTGTGTTCAAGGTGCCTGAATTGTCTAATTTTAAACCACTTCATTAAATTAGGGCACTTTAATATGTTTATGTTTGGAGCAAATTATTCATTAATGGTAATGCATTAAAGAAAAATTCCATAAAGGGATCGTTTGAGCCACGTTTACCATCCAGCCTCTGTACCAGATGGTCCACTGTGATTATATAGGTGTTGGACTAAACAGTTGTTGCTTTGTCCTTCAGTCTATCAGATGCTTTGTGTTGTTGCTGTTTTTTGCCGCTGACATTGTCTATAAAAAGGGATCAGCACCTGACCTTCTATTGCTGCTAAACCAGGGGGAAACAAACTACGATGAAAATGCTATCAGGCTTTTTATGTGTACAGCTGTTGCACCTGAGCTGAGTACATAAACAGTCAAGCGCACAATTTTTGCTGCCATAAAGGTAGTGTAGCAAGCAGATCTCAATCAGGACAGTATGTATTGTTATGCCCCATCATCCGTGTACTTATGCTTGCATTGTTTGACTGTTTAAATATAATGT
>JAFMOD010000509.1:257007-263326 GCA_019802435.1 Corydoras maculifer
ATATAACCAGGTTATGATGTGATTATTCCCTGCTACTGTCACTTCAGCTTGCTTTTGAGATTTAGGCTCAGAACACTCTTTTTAATTACTAAGTTTTAAAATTTTACTTAAATATTTATCATCAAACATGTAGCCAGATATTTTCGACATGATTCCAACTTTAAAAAACGCAGTTTTCTTTTATAGAATGTCTGAGCTTTAATGAGAAAAGCAAGGATGATAAACAGCATGATTGGATGAGTTTGGTGTGAAACAAATTGTCTTAGGCACAAAATTCTGACCTTATTCCCACTTAACACCTCTGTGATGAACTACAACCAAGATTGTAAGCCAGCCTCTCTTGTGCATCTTCTGAATAAGTGAGGTAATATAAATTTGATGTTTTTTGGTACAGGATATGAAATACTGCTAAAAATGTATAAACATTATGTAATGACTGTGGGTTGAGTATGTAAGAGTGATGTAATAGGAATTTAACTTATTATGTCATGGTTATATATTTGTGTTGATTTTAAAAGCTTTAGAACATTTCTATATTTCTTGTTTGAGTCCATTATGAGGGCATCGAGCGTTCCTCGGATCTGCTTTCAGGTCTGTTCCCCTTCTTGCTTTAGATTAAGAAAAAGAACAAGCTGGTTTAGATCACACAGAGAGGCTCTGTCTGTATATCAATAGAATGCCTGGTCAGGTTTCCTGTGTGGAACCAGGACTCTAAAAGAGCCCACTGTAGAGAGGAACACTGCACCAGGTTAGGCTGCTAGTGAGCTGAATTCTGATACAAATGCCTGACACATTGCCACAACCATCTGCAGTGTTGGAACGACTAAAGACTCGCGACATGCCTGACGTCTTGTGGTCATGTCGTGTAATTACAGCCAAAGAAGCTTAACACTGAAGACGTTTCCCACTGAAAGAGTGACCACTCTGACTGTTTGGTATGCCGTACAAGCCTGTTAAAACCGTTCACATGATTAAGTGGCTTTAACACAAGTCTTAACATGCTCATAATTGAGAGTGGAAAGATTGTGACCCCAGGGACCGCTCTAGTTCCTCGGACAAGCGGTTTTAATAATGTGTATGCTCGCAATTTTCACATGACCATAATGTCCTCAGCTGAGTGGCTTGATGAATGTTTGCCTTAATGTGATTATTGTTGCATGCCTGACTAAACAGGACTGCTGGTCAGAGTGTCCTGTCGACTGCAGGAGTTAAGGTCAGAGCCAAATGAGCTACTGCAGGTTATGGTTTATTATTATTTATACATCTCTTGCTGATGTTCTTTAAAAACATATATAAAATGCAGATACATCATGTAGAATTTCCAGCCCAAGCCTATTTAACGGATCTATTTTGCTTACTGTACTTAAACACAAAGGAATCTATCCTCCACATTTAACCCATTTGTGCAGTAAAACACACACACACACACACACACACACACACACACACACACACACACACACACACACACACTGAGTGAGGACAGCACACGTGTCCGAAGCAGTTAGCAGCCCTGTACACGGCACCCGGGGAGCAATTGGGGTTAGAACTTGGTGGGACCAGGAATCAAACCTACAGGTAATAAGTCTGGTTCCTTACCCACAAGCCTATGACTGTTTTTACATGTGCAATAGTGCCACCAGAGGTGGGTTTTTTGTTGGTGGTCTTATGTGCATCTGAGGTATTGTTTAACCCTATGTTTGGTATGTAGAATGTCCACATAGGTATTTGATTGAATTGATTTATCACAATTATTTCATCATTAGCTTTATGCTTTAAAAAATATTAAATTATTTTGCCAATATGCTCTGCAATTAAATCCTTTCCTTCAACAAACCATGAACCAATTATTTCCTGGACAAGCGGCTTGCTCTTGATCTTTTACTTTCCAACAACAGAATCTCTTCTGTGTTATTTTGCACTGTCCAGATGGAGACGGGGAGGCTTCGGACCCCATCGGTGTAATTTTGCTGATGGTTGTCTCAGATGACCATGTTTTCTTTGTATTAGGCCACATGTGGTAGAGGTGAATTGAGAAAGGTGCAGACATTTCTGTGATGCACAGCATGGCCCCTTAGAGGCACACTAAAGGCATGCTTGGCTTCATGCAGCGTACATACAGAATAGTATTGTCAGTGGAGGCTTTGTGAGTGTTGAAAGCAACTGCTTCTCAGTGTCCCTTCAGAAACCAAGCCTGTAATACAAGATCCTGAAATCTGGGTATATTTTTTGACCATGAAAAAGATTTCGACTTTATAGTACACAGATAGATATGTACTTAAAGGTTCAGGGATATTCCTCTTAATTGTTAAATTCAGATGTTTTATTTTGTCACTGCAGGTGTATAGAATTCAGCACCTACTGATGCATTTTGTGGTAAATGTATAATAAAGGCTCTTTTCAGTTCCAGCATGATTGCATTCTAAAGTAAAAAGCTAGATCTCTAAATATACGGCAAATCATCTTCAGGATAAACCACAATAGCGATTTTATCAGTACCTCTCATCCATTATCAGTATCTGACTTCACAAATATCCTTCTGGATAAATAGGCCAATATCTTGTTAAATTCACAGATCAGTGCATGCTTTTATAGCTGAAGAGGAAAAACCTTTTTAAAATGTAATGTCATAAAAGCTTTAGTTAGATGTCCCAATACTTTTGTCCATATAGTGTACATAGGCTCCCCTGACAGATGTAGAGTTGTCCTAAAGAAATGACAATTGTCTTCCTTTCTAAATGTTAATCTCCCTTTTTTAAAACCTCAATTGGAGAAGGGAGTCCTAAAAATACAGTAAAGCATACATTATCGAGCCACATCCAACCAGAGAGACTGAGCAAAGTTTCAATGACCTATTTCATTAATATGCCAGTGCTGGAAGAACTTCACGCATGGATTACAATGGCCTTTCTGCAGTTTATTAAGCCTCTTTTTTTCCATTCAAGTGGTCATTATTGCCTGTGAGCTAAAGCACACTGCGGTATGAGAATGCACAGTGTAGAACACACAGTTCATCTAGAAATCACTGCAAACACATTTTAACTCATGGAAAACTTAAATTCAATTTAGAATTTAAAGCAATTAATGACTGCAGAATGTCATAAATGTCATAAATTGCCCCATATATATATGCCCTAAACATTCTCCCCTGGATGGGCATGGGTAACCCCCCCCCCCACCCCCCTGTGACCTTAGACCATAGTTTAGGATTAAGTAGAATAAAATAAAATTAGGTAAAGCTTTGTATAAAAGCATTCACCAGACAGGTTATTACTTACTGTTCCTCTTGACATCTTTCTTTCTTTAGTGGGTCTTTCATACCCTGAGGGTGGCCTCCTTCTCACAGCCATCTTCTTCTGAGATATAGAAGCATCTCCATTTGCTTTTTCAAACCTGGCGCACTGGTCATGTGTCTCTCAGCACTACAGCCAGCCACCTTTTGGCCCCTATTATCTTGTGGGGCTTTTCATTTCATGGTCATGTGCCTGCTGCTGCTTTTAGAAGCCTCACACTTCAGACTAATTTGTGGAAGCATAAGACAGTCCAGAGAGCAGAAAAAGGGCACTGCTGTGTTTCACTGAGTTTATTGTCTTAAAATGTAGATAAGCTGTACGAAAAATGTACGAAAACCTATTACTGAAAATAGTTGAAAATAGTTTAATAAGACATCGGCAGAGTTTCCATGTTCTCCCCGTGTCCGCATGGGTTTCCTCCGGGTTCTCCGGTTTCCTCCCACAGTCCAAAAACATGGATAAGTCAATTGAGTTCTCAAATTGCCCCATATAAAGTGTGTCTATGTGAGTGAGTGTGTGCCCAGTGATAGATTGGCGCCCTGTCCTGGGTGTATCTGCCCAGTGCCCGAAACGTTCTCCCCTGGATGGGCATGGGGAACCCCCCCGCGACGCTAATAGAGGATAAAGTGGAAGATAATGGATGGATGGAAGACATCAGCATTACATTCATTCATTTATTCAATGTTCTGCTTTATCCTATATTAGGGTCGCAGGGGGGTTCCCCATGCCCATCCAGGGGAGAACGTTTCGAGTGCTGGGCAGATACATCCAGACAGGACGCCAATCTATTACATCAGCATTACAGTATGTTAAAAATATATAAATATTCATGAAATCTTTGCTTTTGACACTTCAAATGTTCTCCTGTACACAGAGTTAATGCAAAATTCCACAATCACTGAATCTCAGCACAGACACATTTATTCAACAACAGGATGAACAGAAATGTAATTATAATAATTTCAAGTCGGTTCAGGATGATCACAGGAGCAGTTTAAAGATCATTTTATCTTCACCGGAAACAATACACGTTTGACGTCATTTCCCCGCGAAACACGCCCCTCTACAAACAGTGGCGGCAGTGCAATCAGCGCGGCTCTCTGAACTGCGGCTTCAGTTCATCAGCAGAGTGAACTCTCAACAGGTCTGTTCTAATGCATGTCATACAGAATCTTTCATATGGAAGCGTGAAGTTCGTTAAAATGAGTTTTTAATGTTTATAAGAATGTATGTGGAAAGAAATGCGTTTGGTTTACAAATACTCTGTTTATTACTCATTCATTCATTCATTATCTCCCACTTTATCCTCTATTAGTGTCGCGGTGGGGTTCCCCATGCCCATCCAGGGGAGAACGTCTCGGGTGCTGGGCAGACAGACCCAGGACAGGGCGCCAATCCATCACTGGGCACACACTCACTCACACAGACACACTCTATAGGGGGCAATTTTGAGAATTCAATTAACTTGTTCCATGTTTTTGGACTGTGGGAGGAAACCGGAGAACCCGGAGGAAACCCACGCAGACACGGGGAGAACATGGAAACTCCACCCAGATGGGGATTCGAACCGGGAATCCCTAGCGCTGAGAGGCGAACGTGCTAACCACTAAGCCACCGTGCCGCCCTCTGTTTATTACTGATACAGATAAAAGTCATCCATCCATTATCATCCGCTTTATCCTTTATCCGTCTCGGGCGCTGGGCAGATACACTCAGGACAGGACGCCAATCTATCGCTGGGCACACACTCACTCACACAGACACACTCTATATGGGGCAATTTGGAGAACTCAATTGACTTGATCCATGTTTTTGAACTGTGGGAAGAAACCGGAGAACCCGGAAGAAACCCACGCGGACAACATGGAAACTCCACCCAGATGGGGATTCGAACCGGGAACCCCTAGCGCCGAGAGGCGAACATGCTAACCACTAAGCCACCGTGCCGCAGATAAAAGTCATATTCACATAAAATCTTAATGTATTCCGGAAAATACCAGGCCCATTTTGCTTTTGACTTACGAATGAAAATTGTTCTTCGGTTTGTAAATCGTTAGTTAAGTTCGGTTTTTGGTTGAATTCACTTTTACTGATTATTCATTTTAAAACATTAATGTTTCTAAAGCGGAACGGTGGCTTAGTGGTTAGCATGTTCTCCTCTCAGCGCTAAGGATTCCCAGTTCAAATCCCCATCTGGGTGGAGTTTCCATGTTTTCCCCGTGTCTGTGTGGGTTTCCTCCGGGTTCTCCAGTTTCCTCCCAAAAACATGGATCAAGTCAATTGAGTTCTCCAAATTGCCCCATATAGAGTGTGTTTGTGTAAGTGAGTGTGTGCCGAGCGATAGATTGGCGCCCTGTCCTGGGTGTATCTGCCCAGCGCCCGAGACGTTCTCCCCTGGATGGGCATGGGAAACCCCACCGCGACCCTAATAGAGGATAAAGCAGAAGATGCTGAATAAATGAATGAATGAATGTTTCTAAAGCTCCATACACAAGTGGACACTTATGATTTATTTCTAATACAGGTGTGAATGCATGTGCTTATTGTTTTCTTTAATATACATATTCACATAAAAGCAGACTTCTGGGAACTGTTCATAATCATGTGTACTTACTTTGAGGAATGAAGCACGTTGCCATTTTGATTCCAATAACTCTGGGTTTCATAGATAGGTCTGCAGCATGTAAACTACCATTTAATTTTTCAGTGGATAATTGTGATGTGGCGGCACGGTGGCTTAGTGGTTAGCACATTCGCCTCTCAGCGCTAGGGATTCCCCGTTCGAATCCCCATCTGGGTGGAGTTTCCATGTTCTCCCCGTGTCTGCGTGGGTTTCCTCCGGGTTCTCCGGTTTCCTCCCACAGTCCAAAAACATGGATCAAGTTAATTGAATTCTCAAAATTGCCCAATTTAGAGTGTGTCTGTGTGAGTGAGTGTGTGTCCAGCGATGGATTGGCGCCCTGTCCTGGGTCTATCTGCCCAGCGCCCGAGACGTTCTCCCCTGGATGGGCATGGGGAACCCCACC